>JAQFXN010003513.1:0-10841 GCA_034693365.1 Liacarus xylariae | reverse complement strand
CTCTCTCTCTCTCTCTCTCTCTCTCTCTCTCTCTCCCTCCCTCCCTCCTTCCCTCTCCTTCTGAAGCAATTGTATGATTTAAGAACTATAGCTGTGGACCGACCCAAGCATTACTAGGCAGCGGCAGCAGCAGCACAGACATCCTCGGGGAGAATGCTTAAGATATAACGTAGAAATGGCGTGGTTTGGAATAACGATTAAAGCCTTGTGTTCGACTTATTTCATACCATACCATACCGTTTCTTTATTTTTGCTTCTCATTCTCTATTTTTTAGAGCTATTGATTGTTAAGTCAAAGCCATTACTGAACAGCAAAATACGCTTTGATGTCGTCGTATATAATATAATGTGAATTTAGTTCACAATATATACCAAATTGTATGCCTCAAGAATTTCTGGGGAGAGGGAGGGAGAGAAGGAGAGATCAATGCTAGAACTTTACATCACATTTACATACATATCAACCGAACCTGTATTACCATTATATGAGCACTCATTTTGTTAATCAAATAACAATCTCTTAATAGTTATCACTTGAGAACAATTCTTTTCATAACAATTATTATAATGTGTTTAAAGAGAAAATTGAATAAAACTATTCATAATTTTATTTTATTTTTTATAATTCAATTCGATTGAAAGCAAAATTAATAATAACATAAATTTAAATAAATCAATCAAAAAAGTATAAAATGAAATACCGGTAACAGAAAACAGTATTATAAAAGAAAAACTATTTCTTAGCCGAAAGAAAAACAGTGGAAACAATTATAAGTTTTTTTTGTGTTCAAATGCAATGGAATTGTAATGAAGTTTGAGCACAACTTTTTTTTATTGAGTTGTTTGCGATGATAAGTGACATCTCTGTACTGATGATCTGACTTATCACTGGAAACAAAGTTAATGGAAAAATAGATTCAATTTTCCTTTTGTTTGTTTGAATGATAACTCTATAAAAACTATTGACAGTATTTGTATTTGTTTTGCAAAAATATTATTATCGTTCCCAATGTCTGAATTGGGGGCAAAGTTAAGTCCAAACAATCGAAATTTGATTGAAATTTTTTCGCATCGAAGCTAACTTTCACTCAAAGCCTAGAGGTTGTGATGGAAAGACATTGTTGAGAGCGCACAATATGTTGCGATAGACTCCGGCAAATACTTTAGAAGATTGCGCTTTTGAAGGCAAAGGATTTACTATGACTTAAGTTCTTCTCATATATATATAGCATTAATGTAATAGTTTATGTAATACTGAATTGCACCCGGATTTAAATCGGCCTTCACTTCACTATAGTTATTGGTTCGCAAGTATTACTTTAATACAAGTGATGGCCAATAGTAGAGATATAGCCAGAATATTTACCCTACCTTGATGCATTCACAAAATATCTTTCCTACCCTTTTTGTTGCAGAAGTCCTGTTATCTAACGAGAAAATACTTCCATTTATCCCATCCCTTGGGAGTGGGAATATAATATTTCCAAAGCACCCGCTTTATCCCCTGACTTATTCAAGTGCAGACATTCTAAGGGAAAATATTTCATGTATTCAACAAAATCGGACGAAAAGAGAATATAAAGAAAAAAAACTTTAATTGGAAGTCAGTGTCCGCTCGATCTCTATTCATCACTTATAATAGAAGTATTCATAATCTCAAAGCATATGAATTTTGAAAAGAAAATGTTGATTATCTCAAGTGAACAGTAGGGTTAAGACTGCTATCAAATCAAATGCAATGATGTTATGAAATCAATTTCAAAAGTTATAAATCATATCTAACAACGAACTGAACACTAGTTTTCTATTTCACTGAATCAATACTCTGTAAAATGGAATAATTATCACTAAAAAGCAATTGACAAAAGTTGTTGCTATCGATGTGTGACTGAACTTCAATATTGGCTATAATTATTTGATTATTTATTGACATAATGTTTGATTTAATTAAGTCATTTCCTTTATATATCCAAATGAAGGCCATTTAGGAGTGACTTAATTCTCTATTTTGGTGATAATGGTTTTCTTCGGGGCCCCGAACGGTCGTCGAGGGAATGTCATGAATAAGAAATCTTATTCTCCTGAGAGGCGCACAATCTTATGATCTCATTCTTCAATAGTTGAGTTTCTGTTGCGCTATTTTCTGGCAAAAGTGATGCAAAATAAATGGTCGGTTCGATGCAAACTAACAGCTCATAAAATATACACATTTTCTTCAGAGGTTTAGCCCAAATATAAAACACAAGTGGTCTTCACTAACACCTAAGAAGAAATAGCAATTTCAATATAAAACGGTTCAGAGGACTAGCGGTTCGTTATTACGGCTATTGAAGAGTATGTGTGAGCCGTTTGGAAGAATGACTGAAAACATAACATAAACCGACATTAGATTTCTTTAGGTCTAAAACACAAAATGAAAAGAATTTATAGAACTATAAAAGTTTTAAAAGAAAAAATTGAAAAGATTTTGGCGTAAAATAGAGACACATATAAAAAGTAATGCCTGTAATAACCAAAAAGAGTAAAGACATTCAAATATTGGACTAAATGTCATAAAATGTGGTGAAAACAGTATGAATAGACGTAAATGGTATGGAATGGTTTGGAACCGAGTCTTTGGTGAATAACTTGCATCACATTATAAGAAGATATAAAAAGAAGTTTGCGATGGATTGACGGATCCGTTCGCTGTACTAATCAACTGATAAATGGAAGCGTTGATCAATCGGTATTGTGCTCTCTCTGTCTGAACAACTCGTTTGTAGAGAACTCACAATGTTTTCAAACAACACAAACAGAAATCAAGAAAAACAGACGAATGAATAGACTGTATATTTAGGCGATTTCTTTAGAAAATCTTTTTCAATAGAGCAGAGCTGCCAATGAAACCGATCCCAACATTAATGTTATCAGCTTTGGATAGAGAGGAGAGGAGAGGAGAGGAGAGAGAGAGAGAGAGAGAGAGAGAGAGAGAGAGCACCTTGAGATCCATTTGCAGACAACGTTATGCTACACTTGCTTTCTAATTATAGAAATCCAATGTTTTCTCTTTCCCACAATTCCTTTTCACACTTTTTTCGACTTCAATAGTGAGAAAAGAAAAAAAACATAATCAAAGATAAAAATATAATTAAATTTATTTTTAATATTGAGCTTTCAATTTCTCCTCACTTTTTCTTATCTAAAAAAACATTGAAAATAATTAATTAGACTGAAAAAGAGTTCATTTTATAAATTCAAAAAAATTCAAAACACAAAATTAAACATAACTTAATATCATTTCTCATTTTTTCAAACCTCTATATAACAAAATCTTTAATTTTGTTAATATCAAGATTTAATATAAGCTCATTAACAGTTTTTTTTTCATAAGGAAGTTAAGAACCGCTGATAATGTTGTGCAGGAATTATAGTTTAGTTTATTATTAATGACAAGAAATATGTGTTTAACATGTGATTCACTTTATTCTTATTTTGTTTAAAGATTTCTCTTTAACTTATAGGATGTGATAAATAATATGTTATATATTTTTTTCTGATCATTAATTCTTATTGAATGTGATTAAAGTTTTGAAATTATTTATGAATTATTGGATAAAATAAATCTAAAAACTAATAAAAATATTATGAATCCAATTGATTCAAATAGAAAGGGAGGTCTTATTTCATGAGATTTAATTTGATTTGAATACAACCACAGCTATACTTCACACTAATTCTTATAATTCTCGTTTTCACTATTATTTTATTCAAATTATATTAATTTTTTAGTTAAATAAATATTTTTATGACATTTTCTAAAGGCATTGCTTTGAAATTTAAACAATTATTTTGATTTAAAACTGTTTTATTGCGGTTTTTTGTTTTAAAGTTTTGACAATTATTCTTACATTTTTAGTATAGAATAGCATAAAATCTATTTAATACAAAATAAAGAGAAATAGTATTGAAAATAATAAAATATGAAAAACATGATTATTAAGTTTAAATAATTTGTATGCTTTTAAAGCCCAAAGAAATGAAAAGAATTATTTCACAAACAAATTGACAAAAAAGTTGTTTTTATGGAAAATAAACTCAAAATTTTAATACTTAAGAAATTATATAATAAATGCATTGTTTTCTCTTTATATTCACAAATACTCTCTCTATTTTTGGAGTAAGTCTTTTCAATAAGTAGTTAAGTATTGATTTTATTTTAAAAAACCTACTTTTCAGATGATTTATTTGTCTTATAACCAGAATTATATACACATGTATTTGTCGCTGTGTTTAAACAAAAAACAAAATTTGAATTTCTTGTTCTCTTTTTTTCTGAAATATACTTTCTTTGGCAAAAAAAATGAGAGACAATTAATACTAAAAAAATGTATTGAAAAAAGTATTTTCTTTTTTAAATAAATGCGAAGTTCAGGCAAATCATTATTCTTTGTGTTGTAACAGAATTTTGTTTTTAAATCATGTGAACCATAAATACTCTTTGCTTTGGGCTATAAATTATTCTAAAAAATTAATTTTTTCCATTTTATTCTTATCTAAACTTTAGATTTAAAACTTATTTGAGAAAACATTTTGATTGATTACTTATTTATTTGATTGATTCGATTGAATGGAGAAATCAAACTCCAGACCAAACAACTGCTTGTATTCGCACTTTTTCTTCAAATCTTTAGTTTTATTTCAAAAGTTTTAGCAGATTTTCGAGATTTTTATCGTAAATCATCGGAAAAAGAGATTTTCATATCAGCAAAGAGTCAGTGAATTGAATTGCAATAAAATTCAAAAGAGGTCTCGCATTAGATATAAACTCGAGTATAATATCATTTAATGGATTGAATTGTGTAATAATCGACATTAAGTCACGTGTTGTGAGAACATAATCATTAATTTCAATTAATCGGCCGAACATTTATAGATACAAAAGTCATTGGAGTCAATATAGTTTGTGTCTTATGTCTCAGTGCAATGATTTCATTGGCTGATTCATCACAAGATTGATGTCTATTACATAAATATAGCATAAAAAGTATAGAATTTCGATTAAAATTATTTGAGTTATGATATGACTGTCAGACAAATTGATAGCGGAATCCACATCTGATGATCGCTCTGTCATTTGTGTCATTCAAATATTTTTGCTCTAAACATAACAATAAGCAATATATAGAATAATAACCACTCTTTTGAAAATTAAATATCGAAGAGAAAAAATCTTTTTTAATTTGATTTTCTAATCTATTGAATTATAGGGTATATAAATGTCTTAAATCAAATCAAATTCTGAAATTTCTGAATATTAATGCACAACAAGGAGTAGGGATGGCCAATGTACTCAAAGTCAGGGGGTATAAAGTCATATTTTGAGGAATTTTGCTCAAAAATCAGAGGGGGGTATAGACCAAAATTTAAAATGTAAAAAATGCACAAGGGGAGTAGGTAAAATCAAAAAAAATTTCCTGCGGCGCAAATTTCAGGTAGGGTATTTGAAATTATAGTCTATACCCCCCCCCCCCTTCATTGGCCATCCCTTATATACTTATTTATGTTTTAAAATTTAATCTGTAATCTTTGAAATACAGCTATACAGTACAAAACCTAGTATATAAGAGAAAAAATATTAGTGAAAATATATTAGTCTGACTCTATTCTGCCTTAAGAAATTATATAGATTACCGGTACTAAAATAATTTAGAATGAGGTGAGCCTGTACAATATTTTGAAATTCTATATATTGACTTGCAGTAAGACCATAGTCACCACTCAATATTAGGGATGGGGAGTGGAGGAGTGTATAGCCTAAATACACCACTTTGTCCGAAAAATGACCATAATAATAACCCTGTAATGAAGAAAAACAATCAATTCTTGGCATCCCTTTAAAAAGTTTGAAAAATTGTCGTCGAAGGCGCCATTTTTGGAATATGCTGTGAAATTCTGTTTAAATTCCTTGTAAAATAACAGAATGTTATCAAATTCTTCCTAAATTTCGTCAAATTCTGTTAGGTTCTTCCAGAATTAATCGTAATTTGCTCAAATTTTGTTAAATTCTTGCAGAATTAGTCAAAATTCTGTTAAATTATATCATTTTAACTAAATTCAGCAAGAGTTTGACGATTGAAAAATGCCCCACCCTATACCCCCGTGATTTTAAGACTCTTATCAGTACCCTATACCTCCTTACATTTTTCAATTTGCGCATCCCAACTCAATATTAAATTATAAAAATAATTCATAGGTGGAATATGAAAGATGAGATATCTAAACTTGTCAGGGTTCAAAACTGTAGTAGATCACCTTTTATTGTTCCGCTTTATTTTTATATAATTTGCTTAGTCTGTTACCGAGAGTAATTTCAATATCAAATAATTTGAAATAAAATTTTTTTTATTAAGATTTTCTATGAATGACTAAGTTTTCATTTCAAACTAATATTTGGCTGTCATTCACAGTCATTCACTGCGAGAGGTCTACTAGCAGTACAGTTTAAAAAATGAAGAGTTTATGTGTAACTTAAGACGAAACGATGATTATTTTACAGCTCTCTGCAACCGAAATTGCACACCTTTTGCCAGCCTTAGTATATATCCATTTATTTTTAATTATAAACATTAAAATTTCCTCATAGGTAATACATTATTTGGATTGAAATTAAGTGAAATTTAGAAAATATTAATTAATAATGAGTTAAACCACCGAAATTAGCAATAACTTCAATCAACTGCTATCAAAGTATATCACTAGCTATCTATAACATTATATGGATATATACTAAGGCTGGCAAAAGGTGTGCAATTTTGGTTGCAGACAGCTGTATAAGTTCGTCTGATTCAATGCCAGATTTTTATCAAAAAAAGTATGCGCATTATTAGCTCTGGTTTTAATTGGGAATTAATTTTTAACCGCTATTCACATTAAGCAATGATCAATTGTTTTTCAACATTTGCTTGAGTTTAAGTTATTTTAGAAGACTTTCCATTCAATAGCTTTTATAAAAAAAAAGTTTGAGAGAAATCTTTTTGTAATTTCAATCATCAAATTTCATATTTTCCAATATTTCGCAACTTTTTCTTTTAGAATTTCCATTAGAATTCAGTGTTGGATTGTTGTACAGCTGGAGTTCAGCCTTTCCCACTCCATTTTTATATCTTCCCGGAAGAAAGGAACTGGGAACTTCCCATTCCCAAATTCTAAAAACAGAGAATATAATAGGTTTTAAAACAATAAACAAATTTTATACTTTTGAAACATAACTGAATCAATGCTACAAACGATGCCATTTATTACAACAAAAATTCTGAATATTTTGTAAAATTTCGGTAAAAATAATCAAATACTGATCATATTCATTGTGTTTATGCTAAATTCTTTCGAAACACTGTGAAAAAAGTTAAAATCGATTAAATTGTATAATTTCGTAATACATTCACAACCCTCACAACCCTCACAACCAAAATGGCAAAGAAGATAACGTGACACCGCTTACTATACACTACAATGTCTCAAAATTAAATAAAATAGTATTCCATGTTCAAAAATATTGAAACAACAGTTACTACACTAGGGGTGGGCAAAGAACGAAAAGTCATGGGCGTATAGGATACTGATAAGAGCCTCAAAATCACATGGGTGGGTGTATAGGGTGGGGTATTTTTCAACCGTGAAATTTTTGCAGAATTTAATTTAAAATGATGTAATTTAACAGAATTTCGACCAATTCTGCAAACATTTAACAGAATTTGACAGAATTATGATGAATTCTGTAAGAATCTAACAGAATTTGACTAAATTTAGCAAGAATTATATGAGATTCTGGTATTTTTCTAAGAATTTAGAAAGAATTTCACAGAATATTCTTCAAAAATGGCACCTTTGGCGCCGTTATCTCAAAATTTCTAGGTGGGGGGGGTCCTATTTTTTCTTCAACTCAGGAGGAGTATTTTGGTCATTTTTCGGAAATAGGGTAGGAGGTATTTTGGCTATACCCCCCATTATCCAGCCCTATACTATACTCATACGCTAAAAACATAAATATGTTTGCTAAACAATATGTTAAATCTATACACAGTTATCAGATAATTTAAAATCCTTTAACAGAATGTTTTAAAGTTGCTCTTTTTACTTACACAAAACTATAATATGAAACAATATAATGGGTCTAATTTTCAATAATTACCAGCATGTTTGATTTTGAAATAGTGAAAGTTACTCCTTCTTAAGCAAGAGCCGCAAAGTGATGTGGTATAGCCAAAACACCTCTTAATTGCTATAAAGAGATTACAGATGAGTTTTTCAGCGAAAACCAGTTGGTCCAGGGGGTGAGTAAATGGTTGATTTTGAAAATTTTAGCCTGGAATGTTTCACGAAGATTTTCTAAGAAAGATTCTTATGAAATGAATTTTTGGTCTTATACTCGCAGTTCCACTCAGTCTATTGCTGTGTCTCAGGAGTTCGAGTTAAATACTTTTTTATATTATTTTTTGATGAATGAGATGAGATGAACACAGAGTGGCCGGTCAGGGAGGCGAACACACCACCCAGTCTCTGGTTGCAAGCGTGTTAACCTCTCGGCCAACGCACTCTGATGGTCTTATAACTATTATATTATTAGCATTGATCTCAGAACTAGGGTGACAAAAAACCCCTGTCTGTTTTTCGTAACGAGCATTGGAAACAACATTTTAATATAAAGAACTCCATGGAAGGTGTAAGGGGTTTAATGAAGGTCAAAAACATCAAAACCTGAAATTATAAACCATTTTTAGAGCTAATCCATGTCATCAAATGACACATCATATATATTTTTGTAAACCTCTTTTAAGACAGAAGTTAATGGTATGCTAACCATTATTCAGCGGTAATTGGCCAGCGCCGACCTGATCCCGATGAAACTGGTCAGACCTGTGTCATATATCGTTGAACTCGTCTTTGTATGAAGTTTACAAAAATATATATATTGTTCCATTTGATAACATGGATTAAATCAAAAAATTGAGTTTTTGACACTTTGCATCCCCAAAAAGCCTCTTTCCACTTGGCATTAGCAGCTATAATGATTATCTTTCTAATAGGTAGCTTATGTTCTTCATTTATAACCAAAAAACCCGATGCTTTTGGTCCCGATTTGACTGAGGTTCATAGTTAGTAATTTATTCAGCAGTAACAATTTTTACTTCAATTCCATTGCATTCCCAATGCTTTGACTACATGACTATTAAATACATTGACTGAATGACTGTTACAATGAATGAGTAGATTTTATTTCAATAAAATTGAATCTCAAACATATATTGTATGGTCCATAAGTTCTTAGACAAGCAGAAAAGTCGAATTTTAACAAAAGTAGTTAATAGATTTCAATCAAACTTAAGAAAATAAAAATACATTATAATATACTGAGAACTTTTTTGGAAAAACAATACATAACCAAAGGGGTAGTATCTGTATAATTAATTTCACTGCATAGCACCTATTAGTCCGCTATAGCATTGCTGTAAGTCAGAGGCATTGCTGTGAAGTGGACTACATATTATGTATTTTTTTCAAAAAAAGCTCTCATATATTGAATAAATTTCTAAAACTTATTTTCATCGTATAATCAATGTCTCAAATTTGTGGTAATCTTCAAACTACATCTTCTCTAAAATGTTTTGCACAACTTTTTGTGAGTTTGGATCAGTTTTTTGCCTTTCATTTCACATCCATTCTAAAACAATAAGATATTTTAGAATTCGAAACCATAAGAAATAATTGTATTGGAAGATCTTTTAAAATCGTTGGATAGGTGTTGTCTAGGAGGATTCATAAAATTTCCATTTTCTAAAATAAAAATGACAAAATTTGGTGGAACTTTTTAATTTTCGATTTCTTATTGTTCAATCACTATCATTTCGAATCAAGAGTTTATTACTTCATTGATAGTTTTTAGTAAAAATAAAGAATATTTTTATAAGATATTCTCTAAAATATTCCTCCGCATTCGGGAATTTTAAGATTAAATAAATTATGAAGAACTCATTCCATGATTGCCACAGTTTATGATAATTTGCAACTTAGTTTTTTAATTAAAGTCACACTCTATTTATTATTTATCTTGTTGAGGTTCAATTATGAAATACTCGTCACAAAATCTCCTCAGGATCAGATAGGAATAAGGATTGTTTTTATCAAAAACAAGAATTTTTTCATGAAAATGCAAACTTATTTTTGATGTGACTTGTGTCCTGGACATTTACATTGAGAAACAAGATAAATGTCTACAGATTTGACATTTATTTATTGTAAACAACTGTTTTGTCAATTATTTAAACTCTATGTCGACCATTGCAGACATCAGTGCGCGAGCCATTCACATTTTACGGACCAATGATTAGTACTAGAATTTAGATTCAAAATTATTGCATCAGATCAATATTTACCCTGTTCTCAGATAAATGATTATTAGGGATTGCCAAAGACCGAGAAGTCAAAGTAGTATATGGTACTGATAAGAGCTTCAAAATCACCGGGAGTATAAGGTGGAATATTTTGTAATTGTCCAATTCTTGCAGAATTTAATTAACAATGGGGTAATTTAAAAGAATTTTGACAAATTATAATGAATTCTGTAAGAATTTGACAGAATTCAGGCAAATAATCGTGAATTCCCTCAGAACTTTCGTTAGTTTCTATTTTTTAAAGATGGGCAAAAGACCTGTTTAGGGGTATAGAGCTTCGTTTCAGATTTTCAGGATATTATCCTATTTATATAGACTTTTTTAATGTCCGATAGATAGCCAGTCAGTTATAGATTAATTTATACACAAATATTGTGACATTTAATAGAGAGTTGAAATTTAGTAGAC
>JAQFXN010003512.1:0-10841 GCA_034693365.1 Liacarus xylariae | reverse complement strand
CTAATATTAATAATTTCTAGAAATATTTCGAGAAATATTTCTTCGAAAAAAGATAATTTCTAATCTGACCAACACTAAGTTTAACCTAAAAAATGAATATTAATTTAGGACTACATATGGATAGTAAAAAAAGACTTCAGACGTAGGCCAGTGTCGAATTTCCAAAACTTTATACGTTAATATCAAAATTATATCTTATTAGAATTGATTAATGAGATGGATTTAAACTATGCGCTTTAGTTAAGCGAGATATTTAATTAATAAGCACAAAGGTTGCACTACCTTTATATGTCTATAAATCTGATTCTGGTTTGAACATTCTTTGCCTCAGACACGATGTAATTAAATAAATATTTTATCAACGTGCTTACAGTCTTCCAGATTTTAAATGTTCCAGAGAAATGTTTTATTCTTATTCATTAGCTTTGAGTTGTTATATTTGATTAATAGTTACCGAAAGATTAACATTAATATCAAATAATTCAAAATAAAATCTTTGATACAATGACTTTCTATGAGTGAATCGACTTGAATTAAAATTGTTATTTTGTCTATCGGTCACTCAATCAAATATAATAAATCAAAGCTAATGAGTCAGAATAAAACATTTCTCTGGAACTTTTAAAGTCTGGAAGACTGTATTTTACAAGTTTCAGACAAATTAATTGAATTTAAAATATGCATTTTATTTGTTTGCATAATTTATTGTTAATTTTCCACCCGATGAACTTAGAAGGCGGAACCTCTACATTTGGGTCATAACAAACCTACCTTGTTAATGATTTAAATTATCCATAAGTTGTGTTGAATCACAAACGGTGTTGAAATTCGAAGTTAAAATAAATTTTGTCTGAAACATTTAACCGTGAATATAATGCCTTGTTTAATTTTATTATTTAATATGATTTTTTTATCATTTTATAATTCAGTTTTAAACGATTGATTGAAAATGGATTTTATTTAAACTATTCTACAATTAAAGCACTTATTGTTCAGTGGAATAGATTTGAAACAAATAATAATTTTAAACCGGAATCTGAAGAAAAAAAATGAACACAACGAAATAAATCTAGTTAAAATATTCAAAATATCATTGTTTTATTTATATTTGGAGTTTTAGTATTTGGTGTTTTTTTTGTTTAATAACTGAAATATACTTCAATTATAGTTAGGGGCGGATTAAGGCTTCTTCTCCTAAATTCACCAATATTGCATTGACTCCTTAATAAGCCTGCAATTTAGGTGCAATTCATATTTTATATACACAGAAAATAATATTTTATTTAAATTCATACAAATATTTTAAAATCACTATTAGCTGATCCAATTATTATCTCTTTGTCAAATTACTCAAGGATACCATTAAATGATGCAGTTATCATTTCGTGGTCAAATTATCTTACAATCAGCATTAACCGTTCTAATTGCCTAAATGTTAAATTCATGATTTTCTGTATAAATTTACTACTAATTCTAACAATTCTATTTTAATCGCTCTTTTATTTATAATAATAAAGTGTTATACAATGGAGAATCATTTTATTCTGAACGCGATATCTTTCTTGTTTTGACTTGTCAATATATTACTTGTCAATTATGTTTTATGTATCAGTAATTTTCAATACTATACTTTTGGATTAAATTAATTCAAACTTTTTAAGCAAATGATTCATTAATACTGATGAATATATTTCATAGTCATCTCATACTTGTCTTAAATAAATATTTTATAGTAAATACTAATAGCTTTGATAGGTATTATTTATGAGTATAAAATATATTCATCAATATTAATGCTTAAAAAGTCTGAATTTAATTAATCCAAAGAGTGACTAATCCTTAAATACTGTATTGAAAATTATTTAAAAATAAAACATTATTGATTAACAATATATGGACATGTGAAGACAAGATGGATATCGTGTCCATTTTAAAATGATCGGCGACTGTACTTCTTTTTTGAAATCCGACCTCCTTATCAACCTTAACACTCCCTACATAATCTGTACATATGACCTTTGCGAACAGAACTTTTCTATTACTTAAAAAAATGATTCATGCTTTTATTTGGATATTACTCTGTTAATTAAATAAAGTAGTATTAATACATTCGCAATATCTAGTCTAATTTTGTGGGATACGTTTATATATCTAAATTAATTTCTATACTCAATTTAATTAATTAGCAAATATTATGTTTCCAAAATTAAGTTGCACCTAGAGTTTTTTATGAATACTTATGCAATTGTTTTCTATTTTAAGTATATTCCTAATCAAAGTAACACTAAAATTATCTCTTGGAATATATCTTATCAAAATCAATTCTGATTTCATAATTATAATCTAATTACTATCTAATTATATAATAGCTTGGCAGCAAACTTTTCTATTATTGCTGATTATATAAGATACAATAAAGTTATAATAATAACTCAAATATTGTCTCAAAATTTTATCCGAGTGTTGTTATACTATTGAATTGAAATGTCTAATGAAAATTTACTACTTCATGTTCAAAACGGATTCTATACAATACCATATGCTAAGATTGATTTGAATAAAACATATATTTGCAATAACAATGTCACTAACCAAAGAGAAATTATCCTCACCATAGCTGAAGTAAGTAATTAAGGAAGAAATTTTAAATTCTCCCTTCTTATTTGTCTGTTATATACACTTTAAATTAATATAAACTGAGACTTGAGACTAGAATATACTTTGCAGCAAGCATAACTTTAATGAAGCTATCATTTATTTTGAAAACTTTTACACATATATGTAATTAAGAGATTAGTTAGGATTTAAAATAGACTTTAATATTTGAATTCAATATTCCTATAAAAAGCACATTTCTTCTTAAAAAAAATAATGAAATGCTAAATATAAAATTTTGTCTGAATCAATATATTGTAGAAAAAAACACCCTAACTTATGAGAATGCGAAACATATATCAAGTAATATAAGGCACAGTGCAGGATCATTTTAAACTAGATGGACAAATACTTTATTCTTACTCATTATCTTTGAGTTTTTATGTGTGACTAATCAGTGACCGATAGCCAAAATATTAATTTGAATGAACATATAATCTAATATAAAAACTCAAAGCTAATGATTAAAAATAAACTTTTGCTCCGTTCAATTTAAAATGATCCTGCACTGTACATTAAAATGTTCATCTCTACATACGATTAATATGCAAAACATATTTAAATTATTTTAACCCTTTAATGTATTTTTTGAATAATTTCATTATTTGCTTACAATTATTGATTAAATACATTGAAGGCTAGTAAACTATTCAATAAGATTGAATTGTCTTACTATTATTTTGCTATCATGGGTCAATTTTAGGCAAATAAGTAAAGTTACTTTACAATTGTTTAATAATTTTCATCAATTGTGTAGGAAATATTCCGAAATATTTTAAAAGAGTCAAAATTTTATATTTCAGTAATAAGATTTGTGGATAGAATTTAACATATGATATATTTTGTTATGACTTGCTTTACAGCATTAAACCGATTAAAGAATGTTTAAAATGTAATAAATTATCATATTTAGATTACTTTTAATCACAAATAAAAATTGCTAGTTACTATTTGTGCTGTAGGAAAGTATTTTGCTATACTGGTTAGCGTTTGTATTGTATAAAATTGTCCAGACATTTATTACATTCGAACGTCCAAAACGTTTAGATTATTTAACCATTAAATTAATATTTGTATCGATGTTTCAGATGTACTTATATGGCTATCGTTTATCAATTGTTCAATATATCCTATGCCAATTGGGAGTAAATGTAAAATTTATTAAAACACATTTTCCAACTGTAAGTTATTGAATCTATGAGAATGACAGAAACAAAAGGCTCAGTTGTTTTAAATCTTAACATCGCGTGTTTGTGCTTGCTTCTGCTTGTGTTTGTTTTATTTTTAAATAATTTTCAATGCAGTTTTCAAGGATTAGTCATTTTATAGTCAATAGTAATTGCTTTGAATAGGTTTTATCTATAAGTATAAAACATATTCATCAGTATTAATGAATCATTAGATTAAAACGTTTGAATTTATTTAATCTAAATGTGACTAATTCTTAAATAAAGTATTGAAATTTATTTAAAAATAAAACATTATTGATAAAAAAATATATGGAAAAATAAAAACAGGATGAATATCATGTCCATTTTAAAATGATTCTTCACCAGAGATGTAATCTAGAGGGTTTATTTTGATAACAGAGTAAACCTGAATCACATCTACTAATACTAAATCTATTAGAAAAAAATATGAAACGAGATCTGTCTTTTGATTTCTGTGACCAAAAAATTATAACAGATTTTGGAATAAATAATTATTAAGAATATTCTTAAAATAAAGGTGACTAATGAACTCAAAGTCAAACGGTATTGGGTACTGATAAGAGCCTCAAAGTCACAGAGGGATTAAGCAAGGGTATTCTGTAAGATTAATCAAAATCATGCAAAATTTAATTACAAATGACATAATTTAACAGAATTACGACTAATTCCGCAATCATTCAACAACAATCAACCTCTATTTTAAGAATATTCTTAATAATTATTTATTCCAAAATCTGTTATAAAAACACACAAAGATCTTTGTCACAAAAATCAAAAGACAAAGATCTCGTTTCTTGTATCAAAGCAAGAGCTCTAACCATTATACCATAGGCAATCAGTTTGATGTTCCAAGATTATAGTTAGTAGCGTATCAAATTGAAATTTTTTAAATTGGGCCTAGCAGGGTCATTAGTTGCTTCCCCACTTTTTTTTATTAAATATGCATTCTTTTTTTACTAATCTAAAGAGATCTAGAAAGAAAACAGCAAATTTTACATTTCACTTGGAAATTTTCCATTATTAGTTATAATTAAGGAAATAAAGAAAAGGTGCATAATCATAAAAACTGGAAAATTATAGGCAATTCATTAAGTTAGATTAGTGATCTATTCAGATAAATGATCAATATTGAACCTAAAACTAAATATTAAAATAAAATAAATTAAAAAAAATATAATTCAAATAAATTAAAGGTCCAATGAACTTTAATATTAGTTAGACATGCAAATTTGCAAAAACTTATTTGAAATTTATTTTATTATAATATCTAAGTTTAGATTTACTATTGTTCATTTATCTGAATAATATGTCTATAATTTTCTAGTTTTCATAGTTATTCACCTCTTCTTTCTTTCCCAGTTATAATTTAAACAAATATAATAGAATAAAATGTTTTTAAATAAAAGATTTATTAATTTTGAGAGTTGACATTTCAAATTTTTAAATATTTTCAAGATATTCCTGCCCTAACTTCTTGGAAATTTCTTGAAATCTTCTCAATGAAAACATTTAGGTGGGATGGCATCAAAGTAGAGATGGCCAGAGGGGGTGATCAGGAAGGACCAGACCTACCTGTTTTAGGGGACCCCCCCCAACTAAACATTTTTATGGGACCTCCTTATATGCGAAAATTTTAGCAATTCATATTGGTAAAATTGCAAAATTTTGTATAAAAATGGAGACGACTCCATTTTGTCCTTTAATATTGATGGAATCACGAAATTTTCGACTCTAATATGCTTTAAATCATCTTTTTTTGCTAAATAAAAATTAATTTTATGATTTTGGAATTAATTTTAGCTTAAAAATCGGTTTTTAGATTATCAGTCGCCATTTTGTACCGCCATTTTAGACCTACCTGATCCCCCTGTGAAAATTTGGGGGACATCCCAGACCAAAATCCTGTAGCAACCTCTGGTTTCAAAGTGAATCTAAATTTTAGATCATAGAAACTTAACTGTTGTATTGATATTGAATACGAATACTGTATGCTCTTTAACCCTCACTAAATGGATGAGAATTTTAAAGATAGATGAATAAAAAAAGTGCGAAAATTAAATATTATTTTTAATGAAACGAACGATAATTTTTCAAATTAATGGTTAAAATTCAAAAAATGTATCAAATATTTTTGAATTATTACTGCAACCATTACATAATAATACTGTGCTGAACAAACGCAATCTCCCATCTCCAAAATTATAACATCTTGAAAAAATGTCTCCAATTAGAAATGATTGTAAAATTGTAATAAAAACTCTATATAAAACTCAGTGTTAAAATATTATATAAAACTAATAATTTTCAAGTCAAATTATTTCTGATTATTGTATATCTGGTGGCAATTTCCTTTTGTTTAATACTGTACTGTAAGTGAATGAAAGGGTAGCTTATTATGCAATTGTTGTGATAATAAATTTAAAACCTATTCTCCAAAGAAGTTTTATAAAATAGTATTAATATGAAAATACTAAAATTAAACTCATTTTCTTGAATATTTATAATAAATCTATTAATTAGCTAATTAGGAATTTCATTTAAAATTTTGGGTTCCATTTTAAAATTTATTTTTATTCATACCAATACCATATCATTCGTTATTTATTTTAAGTTTAATAAGTTATTACAACTTTCTAATTAGCTTTCATTTATGAATGCGCTTATGCTCTTCACAGACTAAAGAATAAAAACAAAATATCCTTACAATTTATCATATTGAAATACCATTACAAGATAGGTTCATCAAAAATTATCAGAATATCGGAAATAAATAGTAAAATATAATTTTTGCATCCATAAATGAACCAAGATATAGTTGAATGATGTGCAAGGGCTTAGTAAGAGAATATTGCAATGTAAGCCAAAGTGGAAGGTATAGTCTAAATACACCTCTGTCTAAAAAAAATTGCAAAATACTTCCCTGACATTTTGAGCGAAAGGTAAATTTTTTGCATTTTTAGTAACTTTTTTACCTTATACCCCTTTACATTTTTCATATTTTGTTCAAAATTAGACCGTTTCTCCTAAGAAGTAAGTTTTTAGTAAATTTTCTAAAAAGGAGTTATCAGGGTTTCAATATAAATTACTTCGATTTTAATAAAATTTATTAAGCAAATACAACAATACTTTAGATTTATATTTAAATTAATTGAATTGATTCTTAACCAATCATTGATTAGAGCAAACTATTTATTCAAACTGTAGTTTACGTACAGTATAACCTCTTTATTAATGTTTATTCTTTTATTGTAATGAAGTTTTGAAATGTTATGTATAGATTGAAATTCAAGCACTGGTTCCAAAAATCAATTGATTTTCTCTAAAAATAGTGTTTTATTATGGAATAAATGAAGAGATTTCTTGAATTATAAATACATTGAAATCAACATTTTAGTAAAATATAAAATACAAAAGTGAGCAGAACTAAAAAAATAAATAATATTAAATAATTGAAATAACTTCAACTCTTGAGTAAAAGAATAAATAAATTTTATTGGTATTAAAATAATATTAAAGTTTAAAATACATGAATTGATTTAAATAAAATTTTAAAAAACAAAATTTATTCCACAATAAAATATTATTTTTACAGAAAATCAATTTATTTTTGGAACTCGCGCTTGAATTTCATTATTATATAACATTCCGAAGATTCCCTACTTCTGCAATACGTTAGACCAGTGAAAACTAATACATATTGTTTTTAATTGAAAATCATTATTATGGGACAGGGATGGGTAAAGGTAGTTAGAGCTCGGAATACCCCATTGGTCAATACCCCTATAGGTAATTTGTGAGGTACTTCCTCCCGGTGCAGAATGTTCAATAAAATTCTGTAGAAAAGAAGAAATTTTGTAAATTTTGTTTAATTACTTCAGTTTTAATTAAATTCTGCAAGAATTAGACGATTGAGAAATAACTACCCCTGGATCCCCTGTCCAAAATTTAGCAAATCTCTGACATCATAACCACATATACCTTACCATTCTTCCCAAACCAATACTTACCTTTGACTCAGGGATGTGGAAGGGGGGTCTAGCCAGGAATACCCATCCAAGCTTATTTATCAGATACCCTTATAGGCTTTCCCCCTCCTAAGGAATTTTTAGGAAAGGGCGCCGTTATCAAAATTTTTCATAAAATTAATTACAAATGTTAATATTTGATGATTTGTAGTGCAGTTGTAGTATAAACCACTCAATAAATTCGTTTTGAGTATAATTCTGATGGTTTTCATGTGTTTCGTATTTACAAACTCTATAAATTAACCACTTTTTAGCAATTTAACTGTTTTTAAGTATTTTGGACACCCAAGCCAAAATGTGGCAACATCCGCTATTTTCCTCTCTTTAAACACCACCCTAAGCTCTCGCTGAAAAAATACCCCCTCCCTCTTAGAGTTTTGGACCTTCCACATCATTCCTTTTGATTATTGAGGGGCTCAAGTGTTGATAAAAATGTGCAGTTTTTCAATTTAAATCCATAAATAAGACCAAAATAAGTAATAGGACAAAATGTTAAGGTGCGCCTAAAAGCCTAGATCACAAATTATGAGGGTTTATTACTGAAGCATTACATAACATGTTTTATAGCCTTCAAGAAACAATTGACCACACGATATATATATCGTTGGAGAGCTTATGGCCAACCAAATCTAATTGCATATATCACAGGTTTGACCATTATTCTGGTCCTATCTATGGATTAAAATTGAAAAATCCATGTACAACTGGTGATTCTAACCCAGCCAGGGATCATTACTTCACTCAAAGATATGATTACAGCCACAGATTTAACTCTAAGACTTCTAAGAGTAGAGGAAAAGGTAAAATTGTTGATTGTGTAAATTTCAAACAAGGTTTTATTTAGAAAATTACAGAATTTAATACTAATTTGACATAATATTCAATTTTTAAAAATCTGCAATGTACAGGGTACCTCGAGAACGAGCCTATAGAAGTATCGGTCAAAATCACACAGGTTTTCTAGACTGTACCACCTGCCCTGAGCGCGTTTCTGCTTTATTGAATATTTTTTGAGTATTTTTAAAATAACTTTACTGGATAGTAAAGTTCAGAGCACATGGTTTGTCTAAATATATATAACTATTGATATTGGTTTTGTATTAATAGTTTAATTATTATTTTTCTATAAATCAAATTAATAAATATTTGTTCATGTATTGAGGTTATACTGTACTTATAATTAAAATCTAATTGAATTGATATTATCTCGTGAATTTTGGAATTCATTGTCGTGTAAATTGCCGGGTTTCGGCACTTACGGAGGTGTTATTTTCGTGCATTTTGCACGGATTGTTCAGGCGTGTTAAATAACAATGAAGTTTAATTTTATATACAAGACTTTAACAAAGTGTAATAACAAACTTCTAAAATATATACGAAAATACTCTGTTATACTTAAAAGATAGTTATAACTGTAATTTTCAAATGAGTTTAATGTGAAAATTTGTATTACATAAATAGGTAGTTCACACTCATAGTATAAAGAACAAGAATTCGTGTCAAAAATGAGTTATATTTAGTAAACGATAAGAATTAGAAAATGTTGGTAACACTTCTCAATATATCTGTCAAAGATTTATATTTTGTATTAACTTTAATGCATTTAAATTTAATTTAATTTTGATTACTAATGAGTATTGTTGATTAAAAATCGGCTTTATTTTTTGCTGTATTGCGCGGAATAGTTTACAAAAATGAAATAATGAGCGAGAATCTATTTTGCAAATTGAGATCAATCACCATTTCAGTTAAAGTGTTTTAATAAATAAAATTATTAACAAAAACTGTGTTTTTGTAAATTTTTTATTTGTTGTAAAAATTTAACTCACAATACGTGACAAATGAATAAAGTAAAAACTTAATATTGAAACTATTGAAAAAAATTAATATTGAAATTACTAATTAAATGAATACTTTTGTCTTCTAAGATAAGTTTATATTTTAAGAAACTCCTATCAACGGAACAACTGTTTATCGGGGCGCTTTTAAAAATATTATTTCTTGATTACTCAGTTTTTCATTAGAATATTTATAATTTTGAAAATTTATGCAATTAAAGCCTTTAATATAATTCAGAATTGTTTTGAATTTCTCAAAAACAATTTCTCTAACATTTCCAGTTATGGTTTCTAATGCACTATAAATTGAATCAATAATAGAAATTCTGTCAATTAATAATATTCCGTTATCTTCTAATTGTTTGATAGATGTTGAGTGAAAGCAAAACTATTCTGAAATCAATTGTAGAACAAAAACTATTTTAGGACAAAAACCGTTTAACTGCATTTGTGATCTCAATTTGCAAAATTGATTCTCGCTCATTATTTCATTTTTGTAAACTATTCCGCGCAATAATGCGAAAAAATAAAGCCGTTTTTCTACGAACAGTACTAATGAGCAGAGTTGAGAAAAAAAGTGCTTACAATCAAAAAATGAGCGCGAAGTAAATTTAATGAAAAAGCCTGAGAATGCAGTTAAGAGGTTTTTTATTTAAACAATATTTAATAGTTTTATAACACGAACTTAATTAACGGCAAACAATTAAATTATAACAGAATTAAAACGTTTTAACTGTATTCCAAACTTAATTCTCTAATTTGAGGAACGCTCACTTTTTTAATTGTAAGCACTTTTTTAGTACTTTTTTTCTCAACTCTGCTAATGAGTTAAACTCTATATTATTAATAATTTAAAATTAATGCAAAACATTTCGAGAAAAATGTTATTACTTTTTATTTAAGACGAAAATTAAATGAGTTTTGAAATATCACTTATTTTGTACAGTTTTCCTGTTTTTAAAATCTCTTGTGAAAAACCAAAAGTTGAAGCTCTTTAAATGACATGAGAGCACATATAGATCACGACTTTATATTATGTACTGTAATTTCGCGAATATAAGCCGCGGTTTATATAAGAAAAAAAGTTGCTTTTTCCGAAAAATAAGTGCTGC
>JAQFXN010003511.1:0-10842 GCA_034693365.1 Liacarus xylariae | reverse complement strand
GAACACAACTGTTGTCTAAATCTGAAGAATGAGAACAAACGAAAAGACGAAGAAATGAATGAATTGAGAGAAGAGATTAAGAAATTGAAAGTCAATGAAACGAATGATAGTTTGGTTTGTATTGAAATTAAATCAAAAATATATAAAAATTAGATTTAATTTGATTTTAATCGCAAAATATCTTAATTTCAGACAATCGATAGGATTAGTAAAGAAAACAAACGATTGAGTGAAGAGATTAAGGGATTAAAGACTCAAATGAATCGTTTGGTTTGTATTGAAATAAATTTAATTAAATTTAATATTAAATGTATTTATATTTCAGACAAACAATTCAAATGAGAGAAAACTGAATGTCTTTTTCTATACTATGAGTGAAGAGATGTCAGAATTTGCCGTTAAATTAGCGAATGAAGCGATTGATATAAATTTATATAATTATCTAATAATGGATTCATATATTGAGCGCAAATTGAATGCCGAATATGGGATCGAATTTACGTGCCATCTCTCTAATCAGTTGAATGGCAAAAGGCGTTATTTGCAAGACGTGAAACAGCATTACATTTGCTTTAAATTGTTTACAACATATTTCGAGATTTTCGAGAAATGAAAATTGTCTAAACATGTAATAGAATTTCAGTAAATAAGAAAAGTTAGTTTTTAAAACACTATTTTTAAACCTTCAATAGACTTAAAAATTATGATATCATTAAATAAATCGTTATTTTTTAGAAAATGAAAATAATTTGCTTTCAAATTAAATCACTCATTGCTTTCTAAATGTATTTAATATCTATTATCTGATTATTTAAAATTGCAATTACTGTGTAATCAATAATTGACTTAATATTCTGTCATGAATTGAAAAGAGATACACAATAAAAATGGGGCATAAAAAGGGTGACACAAGGACTTCTCTATCCAAGAGTCAGTCCTCTCTTTTCAATTCTCTGACTTCACTCTCTCACTGTCCGCCAAAGAGTAAATAACTCTTATTTTAAACTAAAACCTCATTTTTGAATATTTTAAATAAAAGTATTTTAAACTCAATAATTGTGTGAATTTATTGAATAAAACCAAGGTGAAAATACCCCCAAGACAGGACCGACGGTAACCACTCGCCCGCCCAATGATAATTCAATGTTTTCCAATAAAATATATCAAATTTTTACTAATTTTACAAAAACTTTTTCAATATATATTTATATTCTATTTGGTATTAATTTGGGGCACATTTTAATCCTATCCCCATCTGTAGCCCTGATATAGCGATTGACACCAAATAAACTAAACATTTAAAAGATTTTGTTTTTGTTGTAATTCTTTAAAATTCAAATCCATTTCATTGTCTAATCTTTAAATAGTTTTGATTAACCAATGGCTCAACTCTACGACCAGAATATGGAGATTAAAGCCATTAATTACTTCATATCATTGATTAGATTCAAGAAATCAGAGAACAAGTCCTGTCGTCCGACAGACTTTGCGGTAAGTATTGACACAAAACTGGTTATTAAGGCTGAGAACCCTTTTTATCTGCTATTCATTCACTTAAGGGTAATATTGGTCGACATATGGGCCCTGAGTTGAAGACATGGTTTTTGGCCAAATATCCCGAGAGTTCACACTTTTATGAGTTCTTTATGACAAAGCCGTCGGTCTTTGTTTACGACCCCATATCGGGTAAAGTGGACATCAAAACCGGTTTCGAACAGCCCTTTGAAACACCGAATCGACTCAAACAATTGGAGGACATGTGCGCCGATCCGTCCATTTCTTTACATCAATTGTCGAGATATGTGTCAGAAGTGGAACTATTTTTGGTTTCACTCAAATGGTTTGTGAATATCAATCGATTCTTTCAATCGACTGAACCCTCGATTAACAAATTGGCCGAAGTATTCATTGACCACAGATATGATAATATGTTCGCTCAGATCCAGGCGTTCGGCCCGAAATCAAATGATAAGAATTGGTTCAAAGAATTTGAGTCAAATTTGATTTCATATTTAACTCATAATTACGACAATGTATTCGATGTCAGCAAACATGGAATGTATGCCACGATTAAGAGGTCTGTTATGACTGATGTAAAAAAGGTTTGGGCCGTAATCGACGACTCAGTCTATCCGGTGTTCGCATCACTTGTGGCCAAATATTTAGGAAAAATGGGTTCAAAAGAAATCGGTTTATTGCTTAAATCGATTTCCAAAAGACATCCGTTTATTGTCGAACACATGTTTGGCCCAAACAATACAAATGAGTTTACATTTTATGACTTCATTAACACAAACAGACAGACTTTCACTGTTGACAGTATAGTCGCCCCCAATGGACAGGTATTTCGGAAGATAAGTCTCAGAACCGACGACTCTTCTGACTACAAAACCATTCCGATGGACAGTAAGAATAGTGCGGATGAGTTGCATATGAAAGACCAGAACAAAGCCAATGGAGATATTCGTCGTTTTGTTCGGTAATTATATTTTATTTTTACTAAAATTAATGAACGATTTTATTCCGAAACTCAAAATATTTCTGTTCACAACATATCTACAAACAATGTATTGATATCTGTGGCTAAGAAGTGGACATCTCTTGAATGGATTGGGAAGTTATAGCAATAGTGAGAACGAGTTGTCGCCCACTGTTTGCAGCAGTGGTTCAAACAATTGGACGGAAAATCGAAATAAAATGACAATTAATGAGAAGTTTTCGTTTATAAATCAATTGTTGGACCAAATAAGACTTGAATTGGGTTTGGATGCACAGGAAGTGGAGACCGATGTTATATCTGAAGACAATACAAGCAATGACTTCGGATCAGTTTAATTATCGAAAACAAATGTCTATTTTTAGAATTTTAATTACCGGTATTTTTACTTTTATAAACATTTTTCAAAAGCTTTTTTAAATACAATTATGAGAACATAAAAAAAAATGTTTTCCTATTTTTAGAAAATAAATAATTTGTTTTCAAACAGAATTATTGCTTTTAAATGTATTTTAATATTTATTATCTCATTATTTAAAATTGAAATTATTATGTAATCAGAAATTGATTCAAAATTCATTTTTTTGTGTGAATAAAATATTAAAATTGTTGTCTATTTTACTGTTTTATGATTAGAATTTAATTTCATTGCCATTCAATAAAATAGTCGTTTGATTTAATTATACTTTTATTGATTGAAGAATAAAAAGAATTAAATTATTTTACATTTTTATAAAGACAAATGAGATTTCAATAGTCTGTTCGGAACAATAAGTTTGTCTAAAATATTGATTAAATACAACAATTAATGTTAAATGAATTAATTGAATGAATGATTAAAATTATAAATTTAAAGACAATCGAAAGCAGTTTTAAAGTAATTTATTTTCTCAGATTAGATGTGAGTTAAAGTACAAGTGATTGGATTCTAATCATTAGAGCATTGATTTAACTCTAATAGTGTCTATAACTCACATATTTTGAAGTAAATTTGGCCCAATTTGAGCACTAAATCAAACTTTTCATAACTCGATTGACTTATCGCCGATTTATTGGTCAAACAAATGATCTGAAGACCACTTTTAGTACGGAATTTGTATTCAATGTATACTTCAATGGGTATATAGTTTTCTGAATCGTTAGAATCCCTGTATTTATCCATCCCTTCATTCGCTAACTTAAGGATCAATTCTTGCATTTCTTCACTCATTTTAGACGTTATGACTGTCTTTGTTCTGATATTTGACTAAAATGTAAATTAATTTTTTTTTTATTGAATTAAATTTGATCTTAATTTTCAATTAATACAAACCAAAAGTTCCTTTATTTGAGTCTTTAATCTCTTATTCTCTTCACTCAATCGTTTGTTTTCTTCACTAATCCTAATGTTTGTCTGAAATTAAGATATTTTGTGATTAAAATCAAATTAAATCTTAATTTTTATATGATTTCAATACAAACCAAACGATTGTTTGTCTGAAATGCTTTCAATTTCTTGTTTTCTTTCTTCAATTCAATCAACTCTTCGTTAATTAATTTGTTTTGTTTTTTGAGAATTAGAGAACAGTTGTGTTCAAAACCGATAATTTGGTCACAATTTTTGCATTTTTTCTTTGAATTGAATTCACATTTCTTTTGATGAACTGATAGTTCAGACAATCCTATGATTTCTTTACAGCCGTTTGACTCGAAATTGCATTTGATTTGCAATTTATTCAATAAATTCAGTAAAGCTTTCGGACATTCAATCAATTGCTTTGACTTCAATTTCTTCCTATCGTTAGGACAAGTGTTGTGTCGTTTAATCCATTGGTTAATGCAATCAAAACAATAGGTTTGTCCACAGCATTGACTGCAAACCGGATTATTCAGCACTTTATGACAGATATTGCAAATGAATTCTTGTAATTCATATTCAGATGTGATTACAAATCTGTTTTTGTCAAAACCGGCCATTAATTCATTAATTAATACCAAAATTATATTTAATTATAATTAAAATATTTTATTTGTTTTTTTAGACATGAATTCAATTCAAATCCAAACGTCTTTTGTCTGGATTTGAGAAATCAGTTGAAAATACAGTTCAAAGTTGTGTCGCATTCATAGACAACATTACATTAATATTAATAATACTGATTATCAGACCTCAGGAGCAAAATGGTGTTAAGAAACACAGAATTCTCACGGAATTTCACCAGTTCCACCAGGAATTCCAACTTTTTACCAGAATTATATAGAATTACTCAAATTTTATAGAATATTTTGAAGAAAATGACACGGAATCACTACTAATCATTGATCACAATATAAGTCATACGTTAATCATTAAACTGTAAGATACATACATATCCTAGCCTGGCACAATTTAGCAAATCACAGATATATCTCGTTATGTTATTAATGTGTATATTTCAGCAATTGCCCCTGCACCACAAAAGTTAGGATTCTTAAAAAACTTTAAGAATCAACTCATAGTATTCTCAGCCTGACTGCTCTGATTACTCATTTACATGAGGAGAGGATACAGGAAACACTTTAAATATAATATTTTATTTGATATGCAAAATATGAGAACATATTTGTTATTGTTTAAAAATAAATCAACGTGTAAATATAGATAAATTTTAAAAAATAACAAATATATTCTCATATTTTGCATATCAAAAATATCATATTTAAAGTGTTTCCTGCATTCTCTTCATGTAAATGATTATCCATATCAATTTCAGTTCAAAAGTGTTCCCAACAATCTAAAACACTCTATGAGTTGATTCTTAACATTTTCAAAGAATCTCAACTCTTGTGCGGTGAACGAGCAATAAGAACACAATTGTCGAAATATGCGGTGCATATTAATAGCATCACGAGAAACATCTTACAGTTTATTCATTAAAAAAATGCAATTCACACAATTGGTAATTCGCAATTAATTTAAATTTTCAATTGCAAATTTGTATTATCTAAAACCTTTGTGGAAAAGGTAATTGTTATAAATTTATTGGGGAAATGTATATACAGTATTTTGGATTAAAGGCATTTTGATTAAGAGTAACTTTTATATCTACCGTATATTTGTTACCAAACAAATTAACTAGGTAAAACAACGTCTTATTTACAGTATAAGAATTATATATCAAATGACTCTATAGTCTGACAGGACTGGCAGATGTGCTGTGAATACTGTTGATGTTTAGTCTTAGGCGAAGTCTCATATTCTTCAATGAAAAAGTCACTCAAGTCTTCGTCAAATCTTAACTTCTTTTCCTTAAGTCTATTGTTATTTGTTTTGGTCTTCACTTTATCTACTTTTGACAGTAATTTCTTTAAATCTAAGACACAATTAAATCATTTATTTCTTTAGACGTTATTATGATTTATATGATTCAGTCTTCACATACTTTGAGTCGAAATAAATCCAAGAATAAGAATAAGAATCGCAAATAATAGGAGTAAATAGAATATAAACATTGCCATTAATTGGAAAAAGGTTAATTCTTTTTCAACAATCGATATATTCTTATCCAACGAATGGTTTTCAGTTTTATTAAAATATTCTTCATTTCTATAATAATCCTCGAATTCCAGGGTCTGATTGGTATTAAATGTTTGCAATGAGTTCAACATTTTCTCCGCCAATAATCCAATACTTGATTTATCGCAACCGAAAAATTCAACAATAGTTTTGTTCTAAAAAGAGTTTAATAAATCATTTAACTGCTCTTATTTAACACTCAGGGATGACCAGAGAAGGGGTGGTCCAGACCGAAATGCCATCATGAAGAAACTTTTTCGGCTTTAACATTATGTCAATGGACAGATACCCTTAAACTTTTAAGTCTGGGCATCCCTGCTAATACTAGACTTATCGACTTGTCATTTAAGTATAAATGGATATATCTTCAAAAATTTAATCTTAAACTCTAAGCAGTCTATAACTAGGAGGTAAATGGCTGTCTATTTTAAGGTTAAGTTTCTAAATTCGAACATGGGCAAGGTATTCCAAACTTGATCTTATAGAATATGAGTATTTCAAAAGTCTCAATTATAAAAAAGGAAAAGGATATAGAGTGCAATAAAAATATTCGTCAGTTCAGCAAATACATTTTGGCAGAAAATTCAGGACCTGTTTAACCTACTACAGTTTTAACTCTAAATTCACTCACCACTACCTTAGCTTAAATTAATACTTTTTTTAAAAAAATCTATTTTAAACTAAATTGATCTTTTATTTTGTTAATAAGAAAATATTATGATATTTTTAATCATAAATACTTACAATAGGTTTGAGTGAAAATCTTTTATTAGTATTGATTAACTCATAAACAAAAGCGTTTCCAAAACCGAGTTTATGTTCGCCAACGATATAGACTTTATTATCGAAAGTCCACCAAAAGCTAGTTATAAATACCATATCCGGGGGTTCTGTCAGATCATAATAAGAACGCTCAATAACACCATTCGATTGCAATTCAATTGTTTCAATAAGTGGTCCGAAATTCTGGTATTTATTTGTTATGTGAATAAACATATTATCTTTGGGCGAATAGACTGATGGCTTGTACTTCTGTGTCAAACGTCTTGGCATTAAATTACTTTCGAAAAAATAGTTTATATTTAATTCCTTTAACAATGATTTGAATTTTGTGTTCCTTATAATGCGATGAATTATATCACCTGAATCTGAATCACGAATTGTATATATAGTCAAACCAACTAATTGTTGCATCAAATGACAAGATAGCGATGTTTGGTTACAGTGCGGAACAGTTGGTATATAATAACCGGATTGATAGAAATTGTATTTGTCTAAATATAATACAATAAGTTATGACAAAAAATATAAAATATTCATTAATGTCATGTATAGTTAATCAATGACCAGACAAATCTTAGTGAAAATAGATTAAATGAAGGGACAATTTCTCAAAAAAATCAGAATGCTCTATGTAGAAATTTTATAAGAAATAAACTAAGAATAAATTCCGTTAGTATAATACCGATATTCATTGTAAAATATTAGATAAAAAAAATTTTATGTTAAAAATGATCTATGATAAAACAATAATATTTTTCTTGGATCTTTTAAGTATGGATGAAAAATATCCCTCAGTCTTTTTGCCTTTTAACCAGTCATAAAATTGAAATTAGAGAATAATTTAAATAGAATTTTGTATTGCGTCCCACCGTTTGGAAATTCTATATCACTCTTATGAACAAATTCAGTGACTCTTCGTGTCCTCTCATCATAGCTGGCAATCCATTCATGACGTGTTAGTTTATAGCTAATACCATCCCATAGTACAGCGTCGACATAGTTATGGTCACAGAATTTTGGCACAATCCTGGCCAAACATTTATGAAAAATAATAAGTGTGATTAAGACATATAATGAAATTTTGAAGAACATAATTGTTATTATTATTGATATTAAGGTAAAATATATCATAAAATGACTTTTTCTATAACAAAATATACAAAGGCATTGAATTAATATTAAGATTATGCAAGATAAAGTTTATATTAGAAATCATTTGAAATTTGAGAACAGAATTTAAAACTTTTATTAAAATATCATATAATATATTATTTAGTTTTTAGTTTTAAAGTAGAGAAGAAAACTTAATTGTAAGAGAGCTAGAATTTATTATAATTTTACATAACTTGTATAAAATTTGCTGATATGTTAGATAAAAGTTGAAACATTTAGTCTAAACATAAATAAAAATTAATTTATTTGAAAAGTTATTCTTTACTTTAAAGATGTTTAAAAATTTATTGAAATAATTAATTGTCAAACAGTTGGACACAAAATAATGAAAATTTAAAAATAATTTATTTTTTTGAACTCAAATAATGTATTCATTATTTGCTTTGCATTCGTTTGTCTGTTTTGGAGAATAGAAAAGAGCATTAATTAAAGCAAAACTTATTTAATTTATTCCTTTAAATACTTACAGAGTTTTATAAGAAATAATATAATAAATAAAATAATAATAAGTAATACAACAATATTGAGTGAAATTAATATAGAAATCCAAAGCAATCTATTTCCGGACTTCTTCTTAGGCACGAAATAACTGCAGTCAATCAAAGATTTGAAACGATTTGGTCGACACTTAAGGCAATCAATAATTAATAAAAACAGAATAATTAAAATCTTTTAGCAATCAATTCCTCACGTCTTCACTCAATTTATATGCATTTGTATAGCAATAGTCTAGTGATTGATTGTTTAGGAGCAGAATGACCATTCCGAAAGTAGCAGCCCTAGTGCTCTGACTATATATGGCCACCACTTCTGGTTTGTCAGACAACTCATTCAATGCCTGAGCCCCTGCACCCCAATCGGGACCATAATCACCAAATTCTTTAACTGAAATTAGTTTCTGTTCTTCAATGAATTCAAATATAAGAAATTTGTCCTCTTGTGCTCTGAAGACAGTTAATAAATTCCTTGATTCCTGACTCGATTCGGGAACAAAACCAATAAGATTTCTTAAATCTCGATCAATAAATTTATTTTCGCTAACCTTTGTATTCAATTTTTGTTGACTGGGGTTTAAATCCGATAATTCAATACTTAATTCGTTTTTCTAATTGTAATGAATAACAGATATTTAATTCTCGACAGAATTTATTTACAAAATTGGAATTAAAAATTAATTTAATATTTAAGTGTAGCTAATGTTTGACATGAATATAGTTCTCAATGCATGAAATATAGAAATCATTTTCTTAATTATGAATTTCTAAGTGATTCCGATTTACATACCATTAATAGCATTGCTCTGCAAATAGTGTCTGATTTCCAGAAACAGAAAGCCATCGAATATTTGTCTCCAAACCAATCACTTTCTCTGCCATTTATGTTGAGTTTTACAGATATACTTTTGCCCCCTTCATAATCAAAGGTCAATTGCCAATAGCTGTGACCAATAAATATGTAATTATTTGAATAAAATCGATATGATATCGAAATCCATATGAAATTCTGTATTTGTTTTCACTAAACGCCTCACAAAAGTCTTTCGATTCAATAATCGTAACGATTGTGAGAAACACTGCTATTAATTGAATTGATCTTAAATTTTATGTTTACAGAAACTAAATTATAATTACATGAAATGAAAAGGATTTGTGACATATATAGGTCGTATTCCTAACTTGATATCTATTTCACTAATAATCTTGGTATTCCAATTATTTAAGATTTACTTTCATTTAATATCAGTTTTTTAAATAAATTCAGTAATAAATTCTGATTCAAATAATGCTTTACTTATTGTCAATTTATGAAAATATGAGCGTTCGCCTAATTTGTGAATTCTGGTTCCGACTGCAGTTAAAATGTTTTAATAAAAATAATTCTGTATTTTGATTAAATACCTGTATAGTAAAAAAACAATATTATTTTATAAATTTCTTATAGATTTAGCAATGCTTTAAATTATTAATTAATTAAAACTCATTTCTAAGTCATCTTAATAACAAAATTCTTATATTTTTAAACAAATACTGTTTGATAAATCATATTAAAACAAATCGCAAAGTTTATTGGTATGCAATGCAGTACCTAAAGTTCGTCTTGTTTCCTGTTTTGTCTTGTCCCGTATTGATCTTGTAAAAGAACATGACAGGAAAAGACGAAATATTTGTCACAATTACCAAGACAAGAAATAATCAATTTTTGTCCTGTCCTGTCTTTGGTATTGTGACAAATGTTAATTTAAAATTGTGTAAATCTGAAAAATTGATAAATTATTTGATCATCGATGCTATTTATTAGATTGAACTTTGATTTGTTAATAAATTTTATTAAATAATATGTTGTTTATTTGACAGGACAGGACAAGACGAAACTTTTCTTGTAATTGCAAGACATTACAGGACAAGACAAGACTGAATTCTTGTTATATTTAGGAACTCAAATGTGCATAAAAACACGATTGAATTAAAAATAAGATTTGATTTTCAAGTAATATTACTTAAATCAATCGGACTTTTCATTCATTAGAATAAAACCCATTAACTGCAGTCGGAAAAAGAATTTATAAATTAGGCGAACGCTCATATTTTTATTCTTGTTCTTAATCCTATTTTAGACTTTATTTATCAATAATTTATTACATTTAATAATAATTCATGTTTCAATAATTAAAATTCAATTGTTTTGACTGGAAATCGAGATTATATTAATCAATTTTTCTTGATAGCTCAAATTGAATTGGAAATAAATGGGGTTTTTAAAGAATATAGCTTTATAAGCACTGCTGTCGCTCATTCTTGTATATAACAGGTGATGAAATCACAGATCTTGTTTTTATTGAAAATGGACTGTTTAA
>JAQFXN010003510.1:0-10843 GCA_034693365.1 Liacarus xylariae | reverse complement strand
GCAAACGGTTGTATATAAAATCGCTAAACAGTCTCTAATGTTGTAAAATATTGGAATTTATTGTAATAATTTATAGAATATTTGTTTTATACAAGCTTTCATTTAATTTTTTGTCAACCCTTCTCAACCTTTCCCTTCCCTTCCATGGTAACACAAAAATCTTCAACCCTTCCCTTAAGGGTTCCGTAAGGGTTAAGGGATCCTTAAGGGAAGGGTTTAAAACTTGGATCTCTAGTTGGAATGAATTGTTTAAAAATGGCTGAAAGATTAATGCTCTATTATTAAAATTGAACAGGGTAAATAAGTGTTCTCTGCTAGAGAGTCAATTGAAATTATTAATTTTCATAAATGGGCTTTTCTTCGTTCTGGAATACTGTAGAAAAACTATTGTAGTAATAATAAGAATATAGCATATCCTCACTTAAATTGTTGGCCAAGTTATTTCGGATAATAATAGGGTTTTAGGCAGGGGTGTCCAAGGTCGACCGAGCCTCGAGTATATTAGCAAGTTTTTGGAAAAAATGAGGAAAAATTGAAAAAAACAAAGAAGAGACTAAAGTAAAATTTGACTTGGGCACAATAAGTCAGGGGTATTTAGACTATACCCCACCTCCATGGCGACCCCTGGTTTTAGGTATAGAAGAAATATAAAAAATATTTCCACAAAATCAATAGAATACTTCAACAGAATATTCTTAGTTTTAAAAAATTTTTACAGTTGTTTTACAGTTGTTTTACACAATTGAGTGCTAAAAATACCGAATCTCATGATTGGCTTAAGGACTAAATCTTAAGAAATAAACTCAATTGAGTTGTCATTACTTCTAACGACTACTAAAACAACTCTCACGACAAACACACGACTAAAGAAAGACAACAAAACATCTAAAATTCTATTAATTCTATGGTAATTAGCATTTTATAGTAAAGGAAATTGAAAAAAATTCATTTAATAAATGCAAATCTCTTGTCATTAAATTAACTCATCGTTAAAGTACACGAAAAAACAATTTTAAACTCACGTCTGAACTAAACTATAAAAAAAAACTCTCGAATGAGTTGAGAATAAATTAAATAATCGATTGGTGTATGGAATTCAACAAAACATTTTCAGTAGAAGTTCTCAATCATTAACACAAAAAACTCTGTGCTTTTACTGTAATAATCGCTAAAATAAATCTTTGAATAAAAATGAAAAAAATTGAAATGAAATCAATACTCCATTTATAACAACTATTCTTTTTGGACATATATATAGAAAATTGTTATTAATTTTAAGTACAATACATAATAAGATATAAACTTATAATTCATTGGCGAAAAAAATTACATTTTTCTCGTCACTCATTCAACAAATTAACAGTTATTTTAATTATTTTAAAAATCATTTCTCTTGTTGTTTAAAAAAAAGAAAGTTTTCGTTTGAATTAAGAGTAGAAATCGACGCAAAAGACTATACAAATGAATCGTAAAGAGAAAAAAAAACATAAAAAACAATTTTTTTCTTCTTTTGAAAAACTTAATTAAAGTGTTTTCAAACGACAACTTCAGAGGAGAGGAGAGCAGAGCTGAAATCATTTGCAGAGAAAGGAATGTCGATTCAGAAATAAATATAATATGTATTGCAAAACAAACAAAAAATCGGGTTTTCTTTCAGTGATTATAAAAAGGACTACAATTGTGTTTATAAATTATAATTATTTTAAAGCCTATTATGTCTGTTCAGGTGTTAGAAATATAAGCAATTTTTTGTTTTGTATTTTTTTTCTTCATTTTTGCCAAACAATTGTTTTGATTCAATCATTAATTTTTAAAAAAACTTAAGAGATCTTCAATTTTGGCGATATATATATCAAAGCCATAGAAAGTATTTATGATTACAAGAAAAAATCATTAGCTAAATATGAACAATTGGGGGCACACAGGGAGGTTCGGGTGCATGTCTTGTCTACCACTCTGCGTCGCCGACAGCTTTTTGAAAAACATAGTCTTTTCCCTGAAGATTCATTATGCCGTCCTTCAAATGGAATTTCCATTTATTTCGACTCCGAGTTATCTGTTTTTTGTATTCAAAAAATGAAAGAAAAAAACGTTTAAGATTCACATCAAATAAAGACTTTGAAAATATTGATTCTTTCGGTTCAAATTCAATAAAATATTAGATTCTGTCAACAAATAAAGGGTTTTCTTGAAATTAATTTTTGGGTGAATTCAATAAATTGTATATAAATTATAGTAATTTATTAATTTCCTAAAAATATTTATAGCAATTAGCCCTTTGGCACTAAACTCAGACAATTAAAAAAACTGAGCAATGAGTTAATGGAAAATATTCTGTGATTTGGGATTCAATCTCTTCTTTACTAAAATTTCTTCAATTAATGAAATATGAAATACAGTTAGTGTAGTAGTTGTGTAGACATAATGACAAACCTTATCGTATTGGCAAACGACCACATTATCGGTTTCGAACAGTTCCGTCGGGTCCTCATCGCTCACATCGTCTTCAGAATTGAGCGGTTCCTAAAACACAAAAACATTATTATTAATATTAGTCTCATTTGATATGACTATAAAATGATTAAATGGAGTTATGGTCGCAACCACTACCTCGTCCTCTCCCTGTCCGTCATTCTCGTCATCGTTGATCTCGTCGTCATTGTCTTCGTGGTCGTCGTCATTATCCCTGTACTCGTCTTCATCCTCGTCTTCATCACTGGTGTCGTGTGCGCCGTCCAATTGCACCACTCTATTAGGCTGTGCGGGACGAGTTGCCGGTGCTGTCGGAGCCGTCATTATTGTTTGCCTCGTAGTGTTTGCCGGCGCAGCGTATTGTATAGTATTTGGATTTAGATTTACGTCTAATTAATAACAAATGTTGAGTAAAATAATTGAAAACTTAATCAAATATATTGTAATTATATTTGGAGTTAAATGAAAACCTTTTACAACAAAATTCAGATCAAATTTCAAATTACTATAAAATCTAAAACATAAATAAACAAAAGAATCTATTTTTATAATTTATACTTTTGTTTTCATTACCGGTAAAAAAATGATTCAATCAATCATTGAAACACTTATTGAAAATCAAACTTAAACTTTGAGCAAAAGGTCTACATTTGGCACAAATAGTTTAGTTTAAAATACTGACTACTGGTGTGGTGAACAACAGTCGGTTGGTTTTGCGTAATGACATTTGCATTCGTGTGCTGGAAGTTCTGATGGCTCAGCCCTTGGCTTAATTGGCTCAATATATCTGGGGTTAAATTCAGACCAGGACTGGGAGTCTAATATATAAAGAGATACAAATTTAAGACATTTACAGACAAACCTTAAGTCAGAATGTTTGAACACATACGACAACGAACTGTTGGCCGGGATGGCCAGGAAGGCCGCTGTGGAGAAACACGAATTTTTGGCCCTGTGCTGGCGCTGCAGTGGTCTGCTGAGCGTCCAATGCCTACAAATATAATAAATGAATGAATAAATTCAGAAATAAATAGAAATTAAGAAATATTAAAAATTATTTACTGAATCACTATTTGTCGTATATTTAATACCCGACGTTCCCAATACTATATTAGGCCCGGACTGTTGTATGTGCAGATGTGACAGGCCTTGTGGGCCAGTGTTTGTCTGATTGACAATCGGGTGATGATTACTATTAGTGGCCACCACTGTAGTCGACACGTGGGTCTGTGGTGTTTGTGAGGGTTGTGTCAACTGCTGTGGCGTCGGTTGCTGTGAGTGTTGTGGCGGCTGTTGTTGTTGTTGTGTTTGTTGTGTCTGTTCTTTATTAATCTGCGAATTCCGCGAATTATTAGATCTGTTTGACTGTTTAGTGATGGCCACGGGTTCCGGTTCGCGAGCGTTATTGTCGACAGCCTTTGTCTCATTAATCTTCTTCTCCCACATCTGCTTCAAGTCCAACAGCACCTGTTCATCGACGCCGTCATCTAAGAAGGCCTCGCGAACACTCGTCAACACGTCTTCGATTACAGTTCGATAGAGTTTGGGCTTAAATGGAGAGACAATAGGGATGTAAGTAGTGGTCAAATAACGTACAAAAAAAGATATTTTGTGTGAAAATTGCAAATATTTTTTTGTTATTATAAGCGAAAGAAGAATTGAAACATATGTTTAAATATGACAATCAATATATCAATAAATAATAAGACAAACTATTGGAAGAATAATCGGGAAATAATCAACAAATGATAAGACAATGGATTAGTTTCTTATATATTTGATCTGATATTAGGATAAAACCTCTGTTAATGTTTGGCTAATTTTTCTAAATATTGTAATAAAATATTTAAACTCTTTTCCTGCAATTAAACTATTGATAAGACAAACACATAATCAGATTATAGATATTGTATATCTTCTTCGTCGGTAAAGTGATGTCAATTGTCAGATATCTCTAACATTTTTGCAAAACTACCTTAAATTGACAATTTCTAAACAGCCGTAAAAAGTGAGCCCAAGATATGCAATATATCGAGACATTTGGTAAAGCAATCAATCGTTGAAATATGTATTTATGATTAAAATTTTCAATTTTTTTGTGTAAAGTAAAAATAATAATAAATCTAAAGACATGTTTCAATTTAAAATCCAAATAGTTTTGCGAAACTCATAATCAAAATAATGAGAAAATATTTGAAAATTCAATTTTAAACAACTTTTATTCCTAACAATTCATAGCAACAGAAAAGTTTTGGTCTATTTTTATAGTTATGTAAAACTCATTTCGCTTTTCAGAAAAATTCAATTTTATTAAAGAAACAAAAACTTTACAAAAAATAAATATTTAAATGCATTTATTGTTTTAAAATATTGAAACAAAACTTTTTATTTTCTATTTCATTGAAACAAAATTCCTCACAAATACTAGCTTTACATCAGTTGTAAAGGAGTTTTAAATTAAGAGAAAAACTAAAATAAAAACTTTTGCAAAAGAGTAGGAAAAAAGAGAAATTAATTTGAATTTTATATATTGTTTTGTATTCAAAAAAGTAAAACAAAATTAAATAAATGATTGAAAATAAAAGCAAAAGTTGTTTCTCAAGGCCTTGAAGTGTAGATATTGTCTATCGAAGTGTTTGACCACAAATACTAATTTTTGCCATTTATTCGCTTTAATAGTATTTGCGATTACATTACGATATATATAGAGAGACAGGGAATGAATGTTTTGCCAACAGATATATTGTGTGCTCAACAGTGAAAACGTATACACTGTTAGGCATTGGAGTGATTGAGGCATAAATAGGCACTAATGCTATCACTGCTGGCAATACTCATATAAAATACACTGAATTATACATTGAATGCGTTTTTTCTATTGTATTGTATGCTATGTTATGGCCAATACATTCAACAACATTATCAACAGTCCTGTGCGGACACAGAAACTCCTGTGCCAAACGACTAATCAACACTTACCACATTAGAGGCGGCCATTGATATAAATTGTCGTTAAATAATATTGGGATCAGATTTAAAAAACAATTTAATCTGCGATTCACTCCAAGAAGTGTGTATTGGAGTCGGGCTTTGAAGCCAACTCTAGCGCACTGTCAAAGCTCTTTATATACGCGAACAGAACAGCCACACTTGCACTGGGGCTCCAATGGGGGGCAAACGCACCAACACGTGACCCACGCCAGGGTGAGCCAGTGCTCGCCTATTACGACACAATCAGCCCTTCCCCACTTGTGCTATACTTGTGTTGTGTTGCTATCAATACTGATGTTCAGTCACTTCATTCAACTCATATCGGCTTCAAATCAAATGGTCTTTAATTTAAATTCACTGAACACTCATTTAATGTCTTTAATTGTCAGTTTTGGCCAATTGTTTAATAGTTTGTTTCAATATTAAGCGCACGTAATATATGTTGGGCTCAAATCTATAATATAGTGTTTGTGTCGCACTCTTGGGGTCGATATTCAAAACCGGTTTTTTGTATTTTATAAAAGTTTTGCCGCATTTTTGAATCAATTATTTATATATTTTTAATCACTTTTTGCTTTAATTTTGATTAATATTTGAACAAAAAATTTAATAAAATATGAGTTCAAGAGATGAACAATCGATGGACGAAGAGGTGGAGGCGAGTGGGAGCACAACACAGGGCAGTAGCAGTGGTGGGTCTGGGAGTCGACAGAAGTCCAACAACTATTGCGACAATTATTTCGATATCAATGACATTATGGCCAACAGTCGGAGAGTTATGTCCACATTCCTGGTCTCTATGCCATCGCTGGGCCCTGTGCTCGACCCGAGTGGTGACAGTGCGGACATAGCGGCCAACACTAAACTTGAACTTCCCCTTTGGTTGGCCAAAGAGCTATATTCGGAGCGTTTGGTAGACATATCTGTCCCGAAAGGCTTTAACCGCACATTCCGTGAAATACTAGAAGCGGACGCTAATTGTGTTGATTTACATAAATTAGGGCCCAATTACTACAAATTGGGCCAACACTTGGCGCGCATGTCCTTAGATGAGAGCGAAGACATCGCCAATAGTTTGTGTCAGACATTCCATCAACGATACCATCGATTACTTAACTATTCTTTGAGCGCAACAAACGATACGATTAATGAAATCCAAGGCTTTTGTCAACAATTGGATAACGAAGAGAAGGATTTGTTCGCTTGTGGTAAACAATCATTGGAACAAATGAAGGACTGGGAGAACAGGTCTATAGAAAAGGTTGTGGCGAACGATCTGATCGTTAATTTACGGAAACGGAAACGAATTGCTGTTATGAATGACAGCATTAATACCAGTTCTCAGACATCAAACGCCTCTCAAAACAATTGAATCACTTTTTCATAAATGAATTAAATGTTTGACCAAATATTAAAAAGTTTTTTATTTTAATTAAATTATATTCAATTTGTTTCCTAAAACAAAAGTTTTGGATTTGACTTAAAGCTCATATAATAATGTGATAATCATTTGTAAGTTTTGTTAGAATTGATTAATTGTATTGAAATTTAATTTTAATAAATGATTGAATTCTAATTAATTTTCGACACAATTTAATTGATATTTTAATTTAATTAACTTTACTGCTTATAAATATTAGAATTATGGAATGGCCAAAGACAATAAAGTCAGGGGCATAAGGAACTGATAAGAGCCTTAAATTCAGGTGTAGTTAAACTTTCTGTTCACTTCGGTGTCTTCAAAAAGTCTATGATTTTCTGGAGGCAAATAAATAGATACATATAAAATGATCAAAACCATTGAATGTATTGTTTTTATATGTGTAAGCAATTATTTGCCTATACTTACTGACAATCTTATACTGTTATCTCCTAAATCTAAAACGGATTAACTCAATATATGAGAAATTATTCCTTCATAAGAGGTTTGATAGAGGTCTTACAAGCAGGAAAATGTATGCTTCTCTGTAATACACACACAGTGAGAGAACGGTGGCGAATATCTCTACCATTTGCAGCCTAAATTAATCAAACTTCTTATGAAGAAATGCATTCACATATAATACACCAGTAGTAACCTGTTTTAAATTAGACTTTAGTATATTCTCACTACCCTGTAGTCTGGCTAATAATTAGTTACGGATTTAAGCATTTTAGAACCTTTTATTGTAAATGGCTTGTTCTATAAATATATATTATAAAGTTAAATCTATATATAAAAAGGTCCAATTAAGTCTTTAATATGTATGTATTTATTTGCATACAGAAAATCATAGACTTTTTGAAGACACCGAAGTGAACAGAAAGTTTAAGTGTATAGTGTGGGATATTTTGAAGAATATTTTGTGAAATTCTATCTAAATTCTTAGAAACATAACAGAATTTTGTCAGTCTTATTAAATTTAGTAAATTCTGTTAAATTTTTAGAGATTTAGTCGAAATTCTGTTAAATCACGTTATTTTTAATTAAATTCTGCAAGAGTATTACAGTTGCTTTAATAGGTTGACGATTGCGGAGTACCCTCCCTGTCCAAAGGACCTTTATGATTTTTACATTTTCGATTTTGACCAATTTCATTTTGGAGAGGTTATAGAATAACACATTATTCCATTGTGTTGCTAATGTTCCTATCGATTATGGTTTTCGAGTTATTCAGTTTCGAAATTCTGATTTAAGGCAAATTAAGCTCAGAATTCACATTTTCAAAAATTAATTTAACTTTATTATGGCTAACATATATGGTAAGGTTATTTTTAAGTTGGGTTCGGGTGTGTGTTCACGAGATTTTTTGGTAAATTTATAAATTTGTTTACCTAATTCACAACGTAGTGGATTTCGTATGTATGCGCAGGGGCACTTTTCTCTAATGGGAAATTCGAGATAAAACTAGCTTCAGCATTTAATAATTAGTCTGAAATCATGGGTTAATTTTTAAAATTCGTTAATTTTAACTCGAATTTCACATTAGAGAAAGTACCTATGCGTATACATACGCAGCACCGTAGGAGTAGACCATGGTCAGTTTCTGTTCAGAGATGTGGTAAATTTTCTATTGTTGAATATCTAAATTTCAAGCGAGACATACGTCATATAAACTACAGTAAAGTCTCATAGAGTCTTTAAATAATCACTTTGACCTGATCAATTTAGTATTGGCACAAATATTTATGTTTACAAATATCAGCTGAACATGAAGTGCGCTCTTCTATGATCTTCTCGGGAAAACCGGAAGATTGTATACATCTATTTGGGTGACGGGATCTGCTATTGTGATGGATTCAGACAACACGTGGACCGACTCAGGACTCTATTTGAACGGATGGGAACACGACTGAAGTTAAAGCCCAGTAAATGTTCTTTTGTGCAGAAGACGGTCCAGTAAGGGATTAGACCGGATCGGATAGGACAGCAGTCATAAAGGACTGTCCAATTCCAAGTACTGCAACAGAAGTAAGAAGTTTTGTCGGATTCGCTTCATTTTACCGGCGCTTCACTCAGTCGTTCGCCAGAATTGCTCATCCGTTCCACATATTGATGGTTCACAACCAGTTGTGTTGATTGTTATTGTTTGACTGAATCACGAGATTCGACGGACGATTGGAGACCAGAATTGGACGTGAATTGAGAGGACGGACAACACCTGAGCTACACTTCCCCATAAAGACTTTTACCCCGACTTCAGAGAATAGCTGTGACATAAAATATGTCAGTTTTACCGCATTTTCCCGAATATAAACCGTAGCCTTGAATAAACCTAATACAGTCAGAGAGGGCTTCGGAGGAAAGTGCGCTCCAATTGGTTGACTCAGAAGAAGAAGAGGAGACGAGAACTCACTCTCAAGAGAAAGAGTCAGAACAGGAGTCAAAACAAGAGTCAGATGAGGACTCAACTCAAGGAACAGTGCCTTTGTATGACTCAGACGACGGACCGACTCATGGACTCTAAACTTTGGATAGAAGTCGACTCAAAGCACAGGACGTATGGAAAATTTCCAAAGAAAACAGTCGTTTTTGTAGAACTTTTGTTGTTTTCAAAAGTTTTTAATCTTTTTTCTCAGTATTAAAAAGAGATCTCATTTTTCATTAATCTTTTTGTTTTTGAAATTAAGTCTTATTTTTGATTTAAAATAACTTTTTTTAAAAATATAATTCAGTATTCTTTGAGGAATAATCGATGAGTCTTTCAGTGCTCTCAGAGCTAACATGTCTTTAAATAAGTGGTCAGAACTACGAGTGCTTTGCACTAAAAATATTGTACCAAAACTCTGACTGAAAAACTATTTTTGTTAATTAAATAATTTTGTACTCAATTCGACATTAAATCAATTGATTTATTAAACAGTTTTTATTCATTTTATTTATTTTAATTAGATTTTTATAACTATATTATGTTTTTCTGAGTTTGCAGTCTTTGAAGTAATAATCGTAAATTGCAGGCAACAGTGGCCACACATTAGTGGACTGAAACGGGAGCCGACATTCGTAATCATATAACTCTGGGCTACACATCCCCACCAATAGACTGATCCACCCAGGGATCAACTGAGAGCCGAATCATATATAAGGATTTCGATGAGGAGTTAATTCTGCAATCAATTGAAAAATACAGAATCACTTTTATGTTAATTGTGCCCGTATTTGGAAATAGACTATTGGCTAATCATAGCTATGATTTATCAAGTCTTAAATTCATATTCACTGGTGGAACAGCTTTTTCTGGAAATGTTGGAAAAGCTATTATTGAAAAATATAAAATCCAAATACTAGAGGGTATGTAAAACACATTATCGAATCATACTTTAACTGATTCTTTATAGGCTTGAATCCTAACATTTTATAAAGTTTCACTTCGGACATAGCATTACTTCACTATTGAACTTTTAAAACAAGATATTTTAAATAATATAACAATTGGATGAAAGATCGCTTACAACTTGTTAAACCAATGTAATAGAATAGGTTTCTAAAAACCTAATTTAGGTTTTGTTTATCTTAAAGATGTTTAATATTTACAATATTATTGATATATCAAATCAACTTATTCTGAAGTCCCCATTTAGTCGAATGAAAGAAATATATTCAGGTTCTATTCCTTAGTTTTTTAAAAGACAACTTCTCACTAAACTGAATAAAAATCTTAACAAATATGTTTGGGAAATATGAAAATCACTTAGCATGGTATATTTATATACATTCAGTTTATGGAATGACAGAATACGGAGCAATTACTCTTTGTCCCGATTTTGGTAATACCGAATACATTCCGGGCAATTTGGGCCGACCCGCACATAACACAGAGATGAAAGTAATTGATTTAAACACTGGTGAAAGTCTTGGACCCAATACTGCGGGTGAGTTGTGTGTGAGGGGACCCAAAAT
>JAQFXN010003509.1:0-10844 GCA_034693365.1 Liacarus xylariae | reverse complement strand
ATAGCCAAGAGTACTTTGAAATAATTGATTTGATATATTATGAACTAATTTAACAGAATTTGGCAAAATATAATTGTTGGTTACAATGCAATGTACACAACAATAAAAGATAACAAGGCGAGTTTATCCATTTTAATGATATTGAGTTCATGGAGTATTTTAGCTATACTACCTTTTTTCCCCTCAACTCTGATTTCCACTGTTTTTCTGATGCAATTATAGATAATATGATTAATAAACGATTAAAATACATCTCTGAGGCGCCAATACTTATTGATTTTTTTCGATCTCATGCTCTTATGTCTCCAATCCATCCATTCATTCATTATTAATAATTAGTAATCAGAAACCTTCTCTTTAAATAAGTTTTTTCTCCTATCACTTGAATTATATTTTTTCTTTTGAAGAGTTAATTATTTTTTCATTTTTTAATTCTCTTAACTGAACATTCATTAGTGTTTCGGAAAAGTTTTTACTTGTTTTTTATTCTCTTTTAACTTCAGGAAAAGTATTAATTATCAGACGAGATGTCAAAATGAAAATTATTATAACTTTTTTCTCTTCACTAAACTCATTGCAACTGTTGTTTTGTGTTAAAGTATTTGATTTTTAATACAGGGCTGGACCTGAGCTCTCACTGACATACAACTAGTTCACTATAACCGGTGCTCTTGTTGTTCATACAGAGTTAAAATAAGATTAAATGGTTTTTTTCCCCTAAAATATTATTCAATAAATAACTGTAAGAAAGAAAATCGAAAACTTTTTGTAAGATTTTCTTTGAAAATATATTTATTTATTTATTTTTGTAGAAAAGTTTAATTTATTATTATTTTAATCGCTTTTAATATTATTTTTAAAAAATTTATTTTCTCAGTCCATAAACTTTAAAGAGAAAGAAAAAGTCTTTTTTCTAAGTTTTATTTTAGTTTATTTCTAATTCAAACCTTTCTTTAATTCTCTGTAAAAAATTTTAAAAACTTTTTTTTATTGTTGTTTTGTTGTTTGAGTTCCAGTCCCTAAACTACTCCTCTCTATTCTGGCAATTAATCAAATCACAGTTAAATTTTTGCTCCATTACTAAATGTGTTGTGTCCTTCCAAAAACAAACTATACCTCCGAGGTATTGGTGATTCAAGAAAGCACTGGAATATTACTTAAATATTCTTAACGCTTATCTGATGAATATGAAAGTTATCCTTTAATAATATAAAATAATATAAACTATTACTTATATATCTATATAACGGCTCAAAAATGTGACGATTTTTTCCAAATAAATAGAAAGCTTTTTAGGAAATGCTTTAGATATTATACTGCATTTGTTTGCTTAAATAGAGGGAACGTCTCATTAAAATAAGAACATTTTTTGTTTATTGATTTTATTTATTTGTTACTAATCAACAATAATTATTGAGAAACCCCTGTTTTGTATGTGCGCACAGCAAACAATCTTACTGTGCAAAAGCACGCGGCATATATCGCATCTTACGTTGATTTCTTCTTCTTAGTTTTTTTGTTCAAAAAGAACACATATCTTAAAGATCTAATAGGACACGCAAATATTTTGCATTCTTTCATTGAAATATCCTTCTGGTAACCCCTGGCTAAATGTTATTTTGTATTCTTGAAAAATCATGCATGCTTAACATATATGGGAATAAATTAAATGTGAGAATTTACTTTCGAAAAAAATCAATAACAATAAATAATACAGAATTCTCACAATATTTATAGCATTTAATTAAAACCTAATATTCGTCGTTAAAGACTAGACATTCGCTTCGAAAAAAATTCACATTTAAAGTAATTTTCTTCTGATAAGAAAGATATTTAGCGGTAATTTCTGTTCTGAATTTTTTAAAAATTCATTACATTTTTATTGTTTCGTTGAAGTCTATGATAAGAATAAAATCATTAATTTTAATTAAAATTACTCTGTTATTCATGATCTGAATTTAATCAGTAAGAGATAGGAATTGAAACAACGAGTTGTGGTTCTAAAACACCAAAACCAAACATTGAGAAAATTATAGTGTATTTACAGAATTAATCTTTTAGGAGGGAATAGAAATAAAATTTAAGAAATAAAACATAAATCGAAGATATAATAAAAAAATAGCCTCTAATTGAGAGCTAATCTTCGCTTCAAATCAAATAACAAATGATTTAATGAGTAAATCAGTGGATAGACTGGCGCTCTGTTAGGCCGACCTAACTGTGGGCTAAATAAGTATTTTGTGGAATAGAAAGACTTTAAAAATTTTCTTATTAGGGTCAATACTAAAAGCACCGGCTGATAGTTTGTGTTCTTCCCTAAGCAGATGTTACTTCACATTTTAATGCCAGTAATCAATTGCAGTTATGATGAATAATTCAATCGTTTAAAACTCTTTGAATAACACATAAAAAGAAATTTTTATATTTTACTCTTCTTTGTATACTTAGAAAGACTGGCAATACTTCGAAATATTTATTTTTATGATGTTTTATATGTTATTTTTGACATTAAATTCTATTTGAAACTATTCATCCCTTTCCTAATATAGTTAGTTAACAGAAAGTAGTGTATAGTTCTGTTTGGGTCCAGTATTTATAGTATGTAATAGAATTGCGATGGAATCAAATGGAATTAGTTATCAATTTTTATCTCAATATTTATCTTTAGGAGAGTTTGGGATGTATTTCAAAGTATTCCAAAAATTTTATCTCAAAAAGTTCTGAAATTTTATTTTTGTTGTTCATATCAGTGGACAAATATTTCTCCGTCCACTAAACGGGATATAAACAATTGAATGCACTTATAATGATATAATCATGAAATCGACTCAATCTTCTCCCAGAAGTGAAACTTATCGTTCATTATATCTAATGTAGTCTAATAAGTAATAATAAGCCATGCATTCAAAACACTGTATACTTATTCCCATTTGAAGCAACTCTTGAAGTATTCACATATTCGACTGATGTAATGGAAGAATAGGTTTTACTGTAAGCATAGCAGTGCCTCTCTTTCAATGTGTTATTACAGCAAAAATAAAGCCTTCATTTAATTTATTTTTATATAAGATTTTCATTTAATTTGCTGATAGCGGGAGAGATATGAGACCCTTTTGACACAGTATTTACAATTATGGGGAATTGGTATTAATGCCGGCGCTCACTGTGTTTGGTTTATATTGGCTGTTCGGCCCCTAATTCACCAGAGGATTAATCCTGAAGTGCACTGAAAAGAGCACAACTCTAAGAGAGGGGACAGAGAAAACATGTTTTGCCAAATATAATGCCAAATGGGTTAACAGCCAAAACACATACACATAAAGCACAGTTACTTTCTGGTTCCCTATGTGTGCTGTGTTGGGTTCCCTTATTCTCTCCATTCGTATCAATTTAAGTCAATGTCAAAGACTTTTATTGTGTATAAACTTTTAATGTTTCGGGTGCTCTGCTCTTAAAATTATTTGCGAGAGAGCACAGTGTCGTAAAAAGAAGTTACCGAATGGTGAAGAGTCGCCCCTAAATAGTACTCATTTGGGAAATCGGTTTTCTCTTCACAAAACACACGTAAGGAATGTATTCCAACACAGACTCCCAATGAAATACTATGACATGAACTCATTGAAGTATACATTCATTTCAGCGGTAGCCAAGGTCACCCGAGTCAGGGGGTATGGATGAAACGTATTGAGAAAATTTCTTAAAAAGTCAGGGGGATATAAAAAAAATTCCAAAATATGAAAAATGCACCGTAAAATCATAAATTATGCCTACCGCTCAAAAAAACAGGGGAAAGTGTTTTGCAAAATCCCAAAGTCAGTGGGTATTTAGGCTATACTCCCTTGGCTACCTCTGATTTATTGGGTTTTGAAAATTCTTATAAATATATGAAACGTATTGAAAAATTCAATGCTATGAATGAACGAAAACTGTAAGACCACTGCTCTTTATATTGTGGCCATAATGTGCTGAATAAGCGATTTGATTAGATTCAAGAATTTTATATATTCTTCATTTTTATTGATTTTCATCTCTTTTTGGTCAAAACTAATTTCAAATAAATATATTCTTTAAATGTATATCTATTTGTATTCCTTTAGTGGTGTTTATAAAAAATCACGTTTTCCTCAATCATATCATTCGCATAATTAGTGTTTCAGTTAAGTCCATAAGTCTATTGAATCAGTGATAATAAGGAATAAGAGTTTAATAATTCTTCAGAGATTTTTCTCTTTCGCGTTGTTTGGAATTAGTTTAAAGAATTAGTTAAAGGAATTCAAAGTCTATTATTACACACAAAACGCTTTGATTCCGAATTTGAAAGAATTAGTTTGATTTTGTTATTTATAAGATTTTGCCAGAAAAAGGATTATAGACTGAGTTTCCTAAAAGATTTACATCGATTTTAATCTCTCTTTTATATAATAAGATTAGTCGTGTTTTTTACTGGTGTTAAGTGATTATCAAATTTTGTTTAAAGAAAGAGAAAATGTGACAAAAACAACAACAAAACCATTATATTATTGAATAACTGAAGAAATATATGGTTTAAAAATAAAACATATTTTTTTAGTGAACAACACATTAAACTTGTGCTGAAATAGCATTAGAATAATAAGAAGAGTAATAATGAGTAAAAAAAAATGTTAGAATCAATCAGTGAATGAACTAAAGACTCGTGAATTAGTCAATAGGAGGAGAGAAAAGGTTTGCTAAACATATATAATAAGAAGACAAACATAGAGTCAGACAAATACCGCACACATAACACAAACAGAGAGACACAGCGAAAAACACACACGAAAATTGAATAAACTTTTTCCTCTAATTTTGACTTTAATTAACCGGAACTACCCGTTCAATGAGGTGTGATTTCAATGGCTAAGGAGTCTACTATACAATTGTATGTTTGTGTGTATTTATTAGCGAGAATTGTATTTTTCTGGTGCTCTAACACTAACATAAACTGCTGACTGAATGAATGAAATGAACGGAATTGACTGACACTATGAACAGTAGTTTTATTCAATCTAATGATGAAAAGTAAACTCCAATACAGTTTTGTTGATCTAAGGGCTTGTATTCTTGGAATTATTTTATTTCTCTGACATTTTTCATGTATTGCCAGCTATTTGTGCTTTTCGGTACCAAAAACTTTATTATACAATATATTATATTTGTTAGTAGTCGTGTCTCAGACTAACTGTTTGTTTCATTATTTTTCTTATACTACAGATGTATTGCTATAATAGAAGTTGAGACCACTTATCAGGTCCTTAATCCGACTCCACTAATATTGAATTCTGTTTTTGTTATGACTTAAAATAGTTATAGTCTTAGACTCAATGATCAAAACGATACAAATATCTACAATAAATATAAGGGAAAGAAATAAAATAATTCTTTATATAACTTATGTCTAATATTATATATATTTTGGTTGCATTTTGTTCTGAACTGTAAGAGCTGTAGGAGTGAAAAATTGAATTATAGCTGGATTTAAGTTTCAGTGCATTCAGAAACAGCAGAATAAAGACTTTTTGCTCATTGAGTGACAAAAATAATATAATATTGAATAACAAGAATTTTTTTCTGTTATACTAAGTGTTTGGCGAAAGAAACAAAATAAAGGAAAACAAAAATTTCCTATCATTTGTAGTTTAGTTATATTTTTCTTTTTATAGACGAAATATAGATAAAAATAGGAATATTTATTTTATTGAATCAATTTGATGGCAACACAAACGATGCACTTGTGTTTCAGTGCCATCAGATGAGGTCGACTCCCAACTGAATCAAAGCCATTGACCATAAAGTTCTGATGGATTGTATTCACTACTAAGCACTTTATACAGACTTATATTCTGTATATTATATTATTCTAATTCTGATTCAATACCATATATACAGTCTATACATAGTATTGAAATCTCAAAATATTTTTATTTAGAATTTTAATATAATTGTCTCAATAAAACTTAATATTAGATGAAATATAAATAATTCAAAATAAAGTATTAAAAGATGCTTTTGAGTATTCAATATTTGATAAAATCTATATATGTGTTCATTTAAAACCATTTTATGACTTTATCATTTATCTTCTTCTATCAGAATACTACGTGCTTCAGTATAATAGACACATACAGTTACACATTGAGTCAATATTTTTGCAAAAACATAGTCAAATAAATTAATTTTTTAATAAAGTTTGACTGTATGTGTCTATTATACTGAAGCACGTAGTCCTCTGAAAGAAGAATATAAATGATAAAGTCATCAAATGGTTTTAAATGAACACATAGAACACATATAATTTTAAACTTCAACCCAAAAATATGTAATCTCTCCAATATTATCAACAATAGGAAAGCACTTTTCTAACAAATAATGATTTTCTCCGCTGTTATCATATATACAAATGTTTTATTATCACAAACTATATAATTATCTCAAATTAAGGGTTCATTTGATTGAAATTTTATTAATGATTAGTGAAAAAACATTCCCTAATCTAATGCATTGAAAATTTTTTTCCAATTCTTCACTCTATTGTAATTCCAATTGTAATTGAATTTACATATTATTTGAATAGTAATGTTGTATTGAAAGTCACATTCACTCAAAATAATTTGATATACAAAATACAAAACACATTGAGAATGGAAAGAGAAAAAGAACTGCACCTAAAATAGTCTGTAGAGTTATATATATTACTCGTTTTATACCAATCCATTCTTGAAGAACATATTTGTGTAATAATATTCTTGTGCTTATATACAGCAGAGTATAGACAGCCCAGTATTGTATGGTTGTATGTGTTCGTCAGCTTTGGTGCAATGCATGAGTGCTTCATCAGAAAAACGGTAACACAATCATGAAATAAAGCCTAAACCCACTCAACTATTGGACCTCTATTTGTTAGGACACGAGAGGAATAGTTAATGGACTCCGAATGCGAACGCAATAAGAAGTGGATGTGTGTGTGTGTGTGTGTGTGTGTGTGTGTGTGTGTGTGTGTGTGAGAGAGAGAGAGAGAGAGAGAGAGAGAGAGGCTTTTTTGATAGAGTAATGTGAATGTGATGTTATAGTGAGAGGAGTACTGTTTTGCCAATACATAGCCATATATACTGTGGAGCAGAACGACATTATCAATGAGTTAGTGTGTTAGTTGGCGGACCCCCTGATTGCGGTCAAGATTTATATTTTCCAATTAAAAAGAGAAACATATTTTGATTCAGAAGTTATCGAATATCTTTGTGTTAAGTCTAATAGTTTTTTATTTTTATTTATTATTTACAGACAAAACAGACTAAAATATTAGTAATACCAGTACATTATATAAAAGTTTTTTTATATTTTATGTAAATCTTAATGGCTTTACTAAAAATGTATTAATAAAATCCTTTTCAAACAGAAAATAAAATACTAATAAAATAAAATTTTCATTAATTTTATAAAAAATTAAATCAAAATGATGTCTTAAAACTATTAGAAAAAATTTATAATTTTGATGTTAATTAAGTTAAAATTTTAGCAAATATTCTATTGTAAAGTATATAATGTCAGGAGAAATACCCCCTCCCGCTGCTACCGTTCTTCTGGCATGTGATGGGCACATATTGATAGGAGCGGTACGCCCTGTCAGTTTGATTTTATTAGGGGCACGAGTCTGGAAAATATTCTTTTACGATAGGCTTTTAGTCCATAGATTTAGTTCACTATTGCAATATAACGTATAATAGCTATAGTCATACGTGAAGATAGTTTGAAATCGAGACTAGAATTCAATTTAATTCGTATGAAATTCTTCGCTCTTTGCTCTCCAGTCTTTGAGACTATAGTTTTTTTTCGATTATATAGTCGTCTGCATCACTGACTTGTCATCTCAGAACAAAATTCTTGCCTTTTTTGTCTTCTCTAGGATTTCATCTGAACTTTTACTTTACGCTATGTTTATATTAGTGTATCAAAAGAGCAAAAACAACAGCAAAAAATAAATCTATGGATAGTTAGAGACAGAAAACTGACTCAACACTACATCAGACACAACATCTGTTACTCTTCTTCTTCTACTTCTTTAGTATTCTTCACTTTATGATTAACTAACAAGAGATATATAAAAAAAACTGATTTTATATATGAGAATAGTTTGTGAGTGACTCTCGAATAAGTTTTTTTTCTGTTCAAAAATTTAGCTGTTTATACATCTTTGTGTTTGCGCTATATTTTTAGGATTAGATGTCATTTTACTGTCTATTCATCTCTTTTTTCTTCTTTTACACAATATTTTTCTCGACAGCAAAGCATAAAACTTTTTGAAATATATTTATATGTGAAGTGCTATTCAGACATATCATGTCAAGAGTTATTATACAATATCATAGTTAGGGATAGTTAGCAATTGTTATGAATCATAACTTATGATACATAAAATAAAATGTAAACATTTTTACAAATTATTCAACAAAATTAATTTTTATCAGAATTTGCAAAATTGTTTAGAAATATACAGCAATTGAGATTTTTATAGATTTATTTACAAAATAAAAATATATAAAATAGATGTTAATATATATAATATATGCAAAATATTTTATTTCAATACTTAAAAAGCTGATGAAATAAAATTCTTCAACTATTTATGCAGAAAATATAAAATTTAAATAAATAGTTTTAAAAATATAATAAAATATAATGAGATTCTGTAATGTTTTATAAAGAATTTAAATTCTTTACCTATAGTTTAGATAAGGAAATTGAAAGTAATATAAAAATATAAATTCTTTTAAATATATTTCATTGAAATTTGATTAGAATTTCATTCATTTCCTTTACTTCTGGCAAAATATTTTCAAAAAAGCAGAAAAATATAATAAAATAAAAATTCAAAGAAAAAACTTTTTATGCAATTGTAATAACTATAGGAAATAACTGAAAAATAGACAATATTTCCTATTGTTGTCAATCGGGGGTTTATTTTTCTAAGCGAGAGCACAAGAAAAAAAGTGAAAGAAATTCATCTCATCTTTAGGCCAAATAATGTTCACTTCTCTCAATACAAGCCTCGGGAGCCATAAGTTCGCATTGAAAATAATAATAATATAAAATGACTGCAGAGTTAGTCTCATATCATAAATACAAAGTTTTTCTTATTCACTCTTAACCCCAAAAAATATTTTTTTGTACCTAAAATAAATTCAAGCCTTTCCGATCCAATACTTATATTTTTGTCTGTATTGTTGTTTGAGTTGTAGAGTATTTCCATAACTAAAAAAGATATGATAATCACCCGAAGGCATAGCACAGGCATAGCATAAGACGTTTTGCATTCCAATTTTGATTGTGTAGTAAAAATGTAAGTCTTCTCTCTCTATAGCCCTGACATTAACATCAACTCTTGCTTTCATTTTGGTTGCAGAGGAGATGAAGGAAGAGTACAGTGCTATTCGTGTGCGAAGAATACTAAATAATCGGTGGAATAATTTACTCAATTCTACAATAAATATAAATTTATACGAATTTGGATTGAGTGCAGCATAAATTCCAAAAACTTCATTAGCTTTTTATCCTTTATAATATAATGTGAGTTAATTTAATTTTTCAGCTCAAAAACACAATAAGTTGTGAGAATTGGTTTATTAATTCAAGAGATGACCAAACAATAGACGACTACAGGAAAGAGTCTATAAATTATAAATAATTTCGTTTCAAATAAGTATTACAAAAGTTTACTTAAAGTTATATTCTTGTTCAAAAAGAAGAAGTTTTATCTTAACATTCATTTATAAATTATAAATAATAGACAAATGCTAATGTAATACATGGTCTTAAATCAAATATCCAGACACAACAACTTGAATATCTCTCTCAATTATAATATTGAAATCTTGTTGTAGTTATAAATCAAAAATAATTAGTATTGAATATATTATTTGTAGCTTGTGATTTAATTATAAACTTGGTGAATAGTTATTTATACAAATATAATCAAGTTAAAGTATCGATTCAGTCATTTTATATAATAATATGATATATACTTTGTATTGTATTGTATATACTTTGTGTAATAGAAATGTTTTTCTGTCTCCAAAATAGAAAATATAAGAATTCTAGTCAACGATTGTTTAGAATTCTCAAGATTTTCTGAATTCTCATAAGACATTCATACACACAAAAAAAACTAAAACCAATTTTCAATCTTATATAAATGAAATTTTAGATGAATTTTGTAAAAAATATGCCATAAATTTAGTTTATTATATTCCATTCTAAACAAATGGATTGATTTTTCTATATTCTCTATACAGACGTCTAAATTAAACTCTAAAAAAAGTAAACCAAAAATTTGTTTCAATTCAGTTCTCCAACAATTGTGAGTGAATTTCCAACAATTGTATTACTTGAGCTGAATTTCAATCAATATGAAAGCATCTTTGTATGTACTGCTCTGCCTATTCTCTCTGTCCTCTCTTTCTATCTCTGCCAGTGCTTAATATAAACACTTTACTGTATCCAAATTCCCATTTGTTTCGTACAAATTGAACGTCAATGCAATGATAATAAAAATGCAATATTCGTATCGAATGAATACCAACACTACTCTTCCTTTGAATTGACTCTCAATACCTACCAATCATTCATTTATTGGAAAGTAAAACAACTAAATAAAGAACTGAAGTTTTCTTAAGTTAATACACTCTGTGCTGTTGTCAGCACTCAATTTAGAGCTTTGGACCTGTGTTTCAGTTAAGTATTAATTATATCAAAAACATTTCAGACAAACATCGGCTCTCTCTCTCTCTCTCTCTCACTCTCTCTCTCTCTCTCTCTCTCTCTCTCTCTCT
>JAQFXN010003508.1:0-10847 GCA_034693365.1 Liacarus xylariae | reverse complement strand
CCTTGGCTTGTGTGGAAAAAGTTCGTTGTATTGTTTGAATTTGAATTAAATTTGAATTTACTTAGGGGACATTCAAAAAGTACGTACGCAAAAATGCTAAAAATATAGACCCCTCCTCCCCCTTTTATACGCATTCGTACTAATTAGATAAGGTGAACCGATAAGTACGTACTCTTGGGTTTGACCTCCTCCTCCTCTATAAAATAATCGAAATTTATATATAATTTTAAATTATCATAATAATTACTAATAAAAATAGGATTTATGAGTATAAACTGAATTATTTACAAGGACTATAATGTTAAAATTATTAGTTGATTCGAAAATACGAAAATTCAAACTTTTGGTAGAAGATCTCCATTAAATATTCACTTAGTTTTAAGCATGTACTATTAAAACTACACCTCCCATTTTAGTCGTACTCTTTTTGTGTGTTTTCATATGACTCCCTCTCCCCTACCACTAGCGTACGTACTTTTTGAATGTCTCCATAGTTCTATGTTTATAAAATATATTTCATGTTGGTAAGCTTAATCTCCGGTCTATTGTTTAATCAACAAAAATATGCGATAAAAGATAAAACAAACAATGAGAAGCACTGAATATTCATGTCAAAATTTATTATGTATTAAAAAATTTGTTTTATATCAGGAGTAGTTATGGGGAGTGTATGTACAAAATACCTCCTTCTCGTAAATTTTGTAAACTTTGAATAGAAGGTAATTTTTAACTTTTACCCCACTCTCCACTTTGCCTCAGTTTTGAGATAAATTTCTAAATATATCCCACTATATTACCACTCGGTCTCTGCTACCCCTTTTCTTAGAGCTTAATAACTTAGGACTCTTTTCGCTTAAATAAAATAAGTTTTATTTTAAGAATTATAAATACAATTGAAAAAAATAAAAATTTTTATATTTTAAATGAATTAAAATTATTTTATTGAGCAATATAGTTTTTTGAAACTAGAATAACTACCAAGTATATTTTTGAACTTATCTTATTTGGTATTCTCTACCACCATTTGCTTAATTAAATATGATTGTGAAAGAAAATTTGAAAATTAAATTAGTTTTTAAACTCTTGAAACTAAGGTTACGGTATTATTATTTGATTCTCTATTTCTCTTTCTATTCTCCATTAAAATACTTCTCAAATATGATTGACATTTAAGTAAAGGCGCTTCAAATAGCAGTGAAAATATTGCGCCCAAAATGTATGACAACAATAGTATACAAATAATTAGTGAAAAAATTGAGAGAAAGTTTATGTCAACTAATTCTCGTTTCGAACCCCAGAATATCCATACAATCCATGCGTGGGTTAAATACACAGAATATGTTAATCGCGATAACGGTATGAATGGTTTAGCGCTAAGGAATGCGTTTAAAACGCCTCCATTTCCTGTAATACACATCCAAATCACAACTCCTGTATTCAAACTCCAGATTAGTTTTTTTAACGGATAGAGAATTGTGGACAAATATCTGTTGTAGGGCTGACCATAAACCCAGAATTGGTTGTCCCAGAAGCATATGATGTAACCCAGGATAACAGCGCTCCAAATCAGTGTTTTCTTTATGAATTAGAAATATATAAATTTAGAATTTTTAAAGTCAACAATATTTTCGAGTATTGTATTCATATTTTATTATAAATATTTAAATAATTTGTTCAATCTTGTTTTGAGGAAAATCATGTAATGCTCTCAATTCAAAACTAGCCAGTTGAATATTTGTTCACTAATCTTGCAAATATATACTGGAATATTTAACTAATATTCAAATTGAATTTGTCTTTTATACTGAAACTCATGTTAAGTATAAGTAAAACTATTTTCACGTTTCATAAACTTCTTTAAATATTTCATCATAAGATACAAAAATCTGGTTTTAAATTCTGGCCTTACATATAACCTTTGATTGTGAATTCATGCATGTTTAAACTAAATTTCTTATTCTATATTTAGTAGTATATAAACTTGCGATCTTATAAAAAAGAACAGTTAATAGAACAACTTTTTTTGGTTTTTCACTTTATATTATATCATTTGATTAATCTGTTACCGTGAGCTTAATTTCAATATCAAATATCAATTTGAAATAAAAATTTTGTAATAAGAAGTTTCTATGAATGAGTAAGTTTTCATTTCAAACTAATATTTGGCTGTCTTTCGCAGAATAGTCAAATATAGTAACATTTAGCGAAACACTAAAAGGTTGTTCCATTAGATGTGCATTTTTAATTCGTAGTGAGTTTATATATGATTTAAAATATGAGTTTAACAGAAAAGATATTTAAAAGAAGAAATATGGCCCTGAAAATCCCTTAAGGAGTTTTCAACAGTTGCATGAAAACTTTATTCATCTTTTAAAATTAAATTAAGTTTCTATTCTTAATATCATAGTCAGAAAATCGACTAAAATAATGATGCGATGCTCTCTCCAAAACCTCTGTTAAAATTTGTCTGGTATAAACCACAATGACATAATATGATTTTAAAAATATAGTTCTTGTTTCAAAAGAACTTGTTTAATTCTCACTGGTCAATCAATTTTAATAATTAAAAATTATTAACAATTTTATGATTTAATTTATATTGTCCTTGAGTTTAGAATTTTGAAGAGTCAATGATGTCTAGGTTTTGATATCTGAAAACCTGTTTTTCACTTCACTAATACGAATCGATTAAATATTGAGATAATGCTAGAAAATGAAAATATTTATACATTACAAAATCTTCTTACATTATTAACTCTACGAGGTGTAGTTTTATAAAGTATATAGCCAAATAACATTCCTGTAAAATATACAGTGCCGTGTGGCCATGGCCTCCAATAATAATGTTTCCAAAACGGATTCCAGTCTTTGTCATCAAACTTAAAGTCACTGAAACATAAAGTAATTTATAAATAGAGGTTCCAAAATAGGTTTATTATTGAACAAATTATATGTCCTATAATAGCTGGGAAATGGGGGTAAAATGGGTTCATTTATATTTCTTTATTATTCTCATTAATTGTAAATATTGACTAATAAAATATGAAAAAGTACAACATAACAAAATAACAAAAGCGAATATCGAGAAATCATATAGTTGTTTTCTTGAAATGCTAGTGAAGAACTGTACAGTTTATATGGGCATGTGAATTTGCCGAGAAAGGCTTTTCAGGAAAATTGCAGTACATTTAACGTAGTATTAATTATGTTTATTATGTATAAGAATTTAAAAATGACTTAATAATTACGCATAAGTGCTGAGGACATGTGCCGGCGGAAAGTTATAAACAAACATCATTATCGATGATAATATAGTTGACAATACTATTGTGAAGAAATTAACTGTTATTCCAAATCTTCTATTCTTAAGCAATAATATAATCATAGGTAATGCCATCCAAAAGAACTGCATATCAGTTGCTATAAACCAGGTGTGAAGTGCACACTAGTGTAAAATAAATTTTATTAACTGAATCATTTTCAATTACCTTTAATAAAAGTTTTTAGATTGTTAATTTGCATCGCTTTTATTTTCAATTGATTTAAAGTATAGATTTATATTATTATAATGTGATATAACTCTATAATTCTTAGTGAGTAATTGAAAAACGAGAATTTACTTAAATTATAAACTTAAGTACCTTCGGTACGATTGATGCTTTCGTCAGGAGTATTTGGTTAATAAAATTGATTAAGGATTAAATAATTCTAACAATGCAAATTTTTTTGGTGTCGGTAAAAGTTGCAATTTTTATTTTTATAATCGATAGAGTGACCGGTGATTACTCTCTGTGTAAAATTTCAGGGTGTCCAATCAACCCCCTGGTATTTTTTGGAGGGTCAAGTTTTGATTAATTTATAAAATTATGTCATTTTTACACGCTTTTACTGAATTTTTCTGTATGATATATTATATCATTGGAAAGGTAATTTCAAACTGCATTTATTGAATACCTTATTATTTAGTTTTGAGGAAGCTAAAATTATTCATGTTTTCTGAAAAATAAGAATAAAATACAATATGTATAATTAGATGCACTATGAAATCACCTTTCCAACGATATATATATCACGCAGAAAAATTCAGTAAAAGCGTGTAAAACAGTAAAATTTCAGTAAAAACATGATTTTATAAATTAATCAAAATTTGACCCTCCAAAAAAATACCAGGGGCACCCTGAAATTTTACACATAGAGTAATTACCGGTCTAGAAATTTTGAGAAAGCGGCACCTTACAAAATTCATTATAATTTAGCTGTATTGTGTTAAATTCTTGCAGAATTGGTCGAAAATCTGTTAAATTACATCATTTTTAATTAAATTCTGCAAGAATATTGTAGTTGAAAATACCACCCCTTATACCCCCTGTGATTTTGAGGCTCTTATCAGTACCCTATACCCCCTTACTTCGAGTTCATTTGGCATTCCTAAAGTTATTATGTCTGACATAACCTTTGTGTTCGTTTAGTCTATTCTTAAATAACTTTTTGCTTCGCCGATAGATTTGTATTATTAAGAGTTTTCCTAATAAATTATAATTAAACTAAATCTAAGATCAATATAAACGAATTATTATTCTAATATTTTAATTTTCATAAACTTTGAATAAAATCTGCAAAACAGACTTATAAAATGTGCAATGAATCAAAATAAGTTTCTGAAAATTAAAAGAGTAGAATAATACGAATGTTTTGAGCAAAACATGTTTACATGATATTTCCAAATGACAACTTGATTTACGGCTTATATCTAATAGAAAATACATGCTATTAAATATTTCAAAAACGAATGTGCTTTAAAAGCTTACAAGATGCATTGTTTTAATCTTTATGAAAGAGTGATATTTCAGCGCATGGCGAAGTACATGGATTACTAATTTAATAATACTGTATAATCACTTACCATATTTTCATTGCTTAAAAAGTTCTGCAAGAAAATCAAGTTATGCCACCAATAGCGGCGACAATTATTTACTATTGGATTCAAGTGCACATTCCAAATTGGTCCCGAACCAAACGGCGGTATTAGAAATGTTAACAATATAAATATCATAACTTGTGGGGTAAGACGTAAGAGACGTGATATTAGAAATCCGATTGAATTAAAATTCTTAAATTCTCCTTTTGTATATTTCATCGACATATAAGTTGTTAATAATCCACTGATTGAATTGGATTTAATGAAATAATAATTAGTTTAAATATTAATTTTTAGATATGAAAAGCATTTAAGCCGTGTAACAATGAAATTGACAAGGAACAATCACAAAAGAGTTTTAAAACTGACATGACCATTGATGATATAAAAATCTGTTATTTTCTAATTTATCCACGAAAATAAATGCTAACATAGCTTTACCTTAAAAAGAAGAATGTTTCCACTCCATACCATCCCTGTAATAATATCTGAAACTCTGGTTTAATGAGATGGTGTTTTATAGTAAATATTTTTTCTAAAGAGATAATTTTTACAAAATTAATATAGAATTTTCAATAACTTTTTAGATTTACCAAATGAGTATTTAGAAATTTGATTAAGCATTTAGTTTTCTAATAAATATCTAAAGGGTATTTTTAACATTTTTCTTTAATAAAACTTACAATTAAGGGACCCGAAGTGCTTAGTAATATTTGCAGTTTTTTGCATTTTGATCCATAAGTGGTAACAAAAGATTTAAATCCTAGGGTGCGCTAGCAAACCTAGGTGATAAATTCGAGTTTTATTCTGTAAATCTTCCTAACCTAACACGTTGTGCAATTGATTTAAATTAATACAAACGACAATATATATATTTTTGGAAAGCTTTTACAATAAGGAATCTATTTTTGCCTAAATTATCCTTCCTTGGTAATTGGCCAGTGCCGAAGTGTCACCGACGGGAGTGCTAAGACCTTTCTCATATCTTATTCGATTCGTCACGTCATAGGCTTTACAGGTGCAAAAAACTGCAAATTTTACTAAGCACTTCGGGTCACTAACCAGGAATATTGAAATTATATTTATATTTTGAGATGTGAGATGTGCTCAATCTATTCGCTATTTTATGTTCTATAAATTTTGTATAGAAAATTTGAAAAATACAATATTTCCTAGGATAACCTAGCTTGTCAAGTATTTTTGATAATTAAGCTTATTTGTATAATTTTAATTCAAATTAATTTGTATGCTTTTCTCTCTTCAATGAAAATCATTGATGAAAATAAAAATTTCTAAATACACAATAGATTTATAATTACTATAAAATCCAAGAAAACTCCATTGAATCGTATGTCCGGTAATAATCCATAATATAGACAACACTCTAATGCCATGAATACAACTGATCTCTTGTTTGTTGTTAACATCGATTAGTTTCTTAAAATTTTTTGCGATTGAAAAACACGACAAAAACTTTTTACTGTTTGTCTTTTCTTTAATTTGAAAATTTCAAATCAAATATATTAGTATTTAATCAAATCCTCAAAGTATTTGTAATTTTATACCTTTTTGTTTAATTAATTTTAAATAAAATGTCGCAAAAAGTGTCAATAATAAAAATATTAACAAGAACAATCTAGGAAATATAAACAATTAAGATTGTTTAGATTTATAGTTTGGTGAATTAGAGGATTGTTAGAAAAGCAAATTAACCACACTTACAATGCTATGATTTGTAAAGAATCTAATTTTATTGGAGTTTTTGTCTCACAATTAATATCTTTTAAAGTAAGTCCCAAACTATCAATTCCTGTATAAAATAAGTAGAAAAAATTGAAAATATTATAAATTCGCTAAAAGTGGAGAAAATAATATATAAATTTTTTTTCTAAACCTTGATTTGCAATAGTCCTGATGTCACTTGTGGAGCATTTATTTGTAGCACAGATGCCAAGTCGGAGGAATATCCAGTAGAAAAATGAGGCATTTTTGGAGTATTTAACGAAAACATTATTCTCACTATTATTACTACTGTTTGTTATACTTTTGTTTAGAAATTCTGGCAAAACATTCACTCTATGGTAGAAATTCTGATGCAAACCAATTGGTTTTGGCACAGGTATTGATATATCAATCAAACAATATTGCGATTCCCCAATCACTTCATTGCCGGTTATATCCAAACACTGGTCATAATCACCAAAATCAGTAAGAGTTCCGGTGAGAAAACCTGTCGGTGGGAAATGTGACCACGAATTGAGCATTTGATAAATCCATTGCTCATTATTCTGATATGCGCTCACACTCTCACTAATACTAGTTTTACATTCCGTGGAAATATTCAAAGTTTTATAAACTTTTGTAAAATATTTCAAATTCTCTGACAAATAATTTTGTTTAATTGAATCAAACGATTGAACTAATTTCCCCCAATTATTATATGTCTGTGAAGACTGAGACGAATAGACAAACAAAGAAACTAAAACTATTAGTTTAGAAAACATTATTGAAAATATTTATTTTAATTACTTTAGAAGAATTTTAAACTCAAGTTAATCTAAAATACTTTTCTTTGAAATTCTGTGAGAAGAGTATTCTCATAGATGTGGCCGACCTTTATATAAGTTGAGACAAGAAAATTTAAAATTCAGAATTTATGTGAGTGGAGTTGCAATTATTTAATCACGATTTTTTCTATTCATTAAATGCTCATATATTATACACATTTTAAGTTTTTTTCTTCTTATTTTTTTAAATAGCCTTGATATGACTTGTTTTCACTAGGATTTGCTTCTTATCTTTCGCAACTATTTTTTCGATAATCAAAAATCAGTCGCCAATCTTGTTTACCAGAATGGGTTTTGTTAAATTAAATATTGTTTGCTTTCAGGCATGATGTTTGTTGCCGTTATTAGGGATGTTTTAAATTGATTACCTTTATTAATTAAGTGGCATCTAATTATAGCTTTATGATACTGTATATCTAACCTTATGAAAGATCTCAATGTTATTGAATAGGAAAGCAATAATCAGTGGAGACAGGAATTTGGAGGTAAGATTATTTTTGCTGTACAAGTTATAACACAAAATCATAGGGGTGTAATGTCATACTGTCTGTACGAAAAATAGTAAAGCTGAGACATAAAAGAACAAGCTACGAGACATTTCTAAGGTACATTTTGTAGCCCTATTATCCATAAGAAATGGATATAATTTTTACACCCTTAACATATCTCGTCTTTATTCTATAAACTTTTAAACAAGTCGTTTTAGCAAGTTTTTACTATTGACAAAAAATTGAGTTTTGAGGCCAATTAATTACATCAGGACCATTTTGTAAATAATAAGAAACACAAATAATCTTCATACAATAGTGTTAAAGGGAAAGTAATTTAATGAATTTTGATCATAATTCCCTTAATTAAAAAAATAAGGTTTTTTATGTTAATAACAATGGATTTATTTTTGAATTTTTCACGAGATTTTGAAAATAATTTTCAAATTCCTGAAAATGTTTAGTGAAGTCAAAGCTAGAGTTATTATCGCGCGTGAGATGTGAATTGTATTTGTTATTGAATAGTGAGTTAGAGATATGTATATGTTATTGAATTTAAAATCATAGGCAGAGACAGGATAAAAAATGGGTTCAAATTTAATTTTCTTATAATTTCATTTACATTTTTTAAGGCATATTTAATAGAAAATTATTGGTTACAAATTTGGGGAAAGAGAAAAAGTAAAAGGACTTCAATTTTTTATTGTTTTTTGAAGTCACACGTATAACACCCATCGCTGTCTACCCTCTGTATTGAAACAAAATAATTCTGAAAAAATCGGTCAGAATTATAGGGTAAAAACGGAATCTAAAACACGATAATTGTTCTATTTGGTGCATAAACAGATGCAATAATTGTTTAGTATTAGTAAAAACAAGTGCTCTGACTGGCCAACACTATTTTCTATTGATAATTTTAAGAAATATTTTTCAGAGATTAATGGATGGGATAAAAACCCTAAACTCCTTCATATCCTTAAATTGACTTTCTATTGCTCGAGCGCTTGAAACCTATCTTTTTGAAACGATTTTTGACACAGGTTTTTCGCAAAAGTGCGTACGGACTAAACCATTTATCTGATCTCAATGAAACTCACAGCACATATGTGTCTCATATTTTGTGACAAAATATCTCAAATTCATTATATTTTTTCAAAGGATTTCAAAAATATATCACTTTTTTCATCAAACCTATCATTTTGAAACTCACTGTAATTTAGAATAACGTAATTTAACAGAATTTTACAATACTTTGTTATCATTCTAAGATTCTGAAATGGGAAGGGGTACTTTTATAGAGGTTAAAAACACAGGGAGATTATCTCGGGCTGTACCCCTTTCCCTATCCCTGAATTACGAAGAATTTTTTATAAGCATTTAGAGGTTGTTAGTCTTCAAAAAACTTCAAAAATTTAACAAATTAGAATAAACATCTATTTTTTATCTATTCAGAAGGGATGCCCAATGGATGCCCCTGTGATAATGAATCTTACGATTGACAAAGTACTCCCCTATGAGCTCCTGTGAGCTTTTGGGTCTTATGAGTACCCTATTCCCCTTAAGTTTGAGTTCATTGAACATCCCTACTATTCAGAAAATTTGATTATGCTAATAATGAAAGAATAAATTAAAGAATTAATTAAAAAATAACTTCATTTTTTTGTTTATTAAGTGTATTGAGAAATATGTGCATCTGGGTTCCCAATCAAAATTGCCGTTCAAAACTACTCGATTAACCCCACCTCCATTAAAATAATTGAAATTTTATTTTTGTAAAAATAAATGTATTTTTTTCCGAAATTGTCTATTTTCTGTATTTCACTAACATTCCTATTCATAGCTCTAAAAACCGGTTTCTGATTTTTGTGTTTAAAACTTCGGCAACGGGTACCCTTGAACTATTTAACTATATTAAGAAAAAGGTCTCTTTTGTTAAAAATATTGTAATTTTTTCAATTGCGCGAGCATAGATTTTCAATGTTTTATTTTATAATTAAACTGAAATTTTTAAACTTTTTTGAAAACGTGATAATGTTTAGTGAAGTGAATGCTACGGCGCGAGAGATACAGTATTTGTTATTGAATACTAAAGACAGAGACTGAATAAAAACGGATAAAAATTTAAGAAATGAATATATTTATAGCAATTTAGAACGTTATAAAAATAAATTGAAAAAATGGTAAAATAATTATAAATTTACACAAACTTCTGGGGCAAACAAACGTAAAAACTGTTTTATTAATTCTATATTTAGCTCTAAAATCCTGTTGTGATTTAATTTTTGTTGAAATTTGTGTTAAAAACAAGTAAAAAGAACTCAATTGTGGTTAAGAGAAGTCAACGAGAGTTCGAATTCAATGAGTATTCCGTACTTTGAAGTCAGAAATCTTAAGACGAGGGAGGAGTCCAAGGGAGGTTATTTCGCAATCTACACATTCTTGAAGAATTTAATTAAAAATGACTTAATTTAATAGAATTTCGACTAATTCTGTAGCAATTTAACTGAATTTGACAAAATATAGACAAATTATTATGAATTCTGTAAACACAATTTGAATTCTATAATAATTTTAAAGAATTTGACCACAAATAACAAAAATCTGACAAAACTATGTAAATCTTCCAGAATTTAGACAGAATTTCTCACAATATTCTTCACAGACGGCGCCTTATACACGGTTTTCTCAAGTTTACTATAGAGGGAATTGTACCTAGCTAAAGACTCTGAGGTTTATATTTAGGCTATCAACTAAAATCACATGGGTGGTTATCCCGTGCTGTACCCGGTTCCTCATCACTGGATTGTGATGATTTTTAGAGCTTAATATTTATTAGTAGATGTACTGCAATAGATATAGAAGTGTTTAAGATAT
>JAQFXN010003507.1:0-10850 GCA_034693365.1 Liacarus xylariae | reverse complement strand
CACAACCGGCAGATATAGGGTCAGAGGACGCAACTGACTCCTCCCCCCGCGCCTCTCCGGTCGCTCCTCCCCCTCCGCACTTGACTCCTCCTCTTCCTCTTCTCTGTCGGTGACGTCAGTTCCGCTCTGTTCCGCTTCGGCCAACGGAGCGCTCGTTTGGACACTAAGAAGAAGAGGAATAGAAGAAGAGTGAGAGAAGTGGCACAAGAAGGACGAGACACTCTTCCGTACGTCTTCTTCGCGGCCATCTGTCGGCGCAACACTTGCAGACATTTGCTGAGTTCGGCCACTTTGATCTCGCGCTCGATCTTTCGGAACTCCTTTTCGGAGATATTATTAAATATTTGCGAAATATAAGGGAATAAAGAAACTAACCTTCAGCTCCTCCTCCTCCTGTTCCGCCGCCTCCTCCTCCTCCTGGTGCTTCAACTCCTGCACTAAGTGTTGCTCCACTCGTAACTAAGGGAATAAATGAGTGAATAAAGTCGTAATTTATTGTCAAAACTTGTTGTCATTAATGTTTGAAGAGTTATGTCATGTCATGTGATATAACAATATTATAGAGTTTTGAATATTTGCGCGAAATATAGACTCATATCAGAGAAACAGAGATTTAATTCAGTACTGAATCCAAGACTCAAAGCATTGCATTCAACAACTGCTTACTTCCGTTTCCGCCCACAGTTTGCACTTTTGAGTGAAACACTTAAAGCATTTGTTTTAACAATTAATTGATTATAATTCGAATAATTGTCTCAATTCTCGTCCAATTGTTTCGAAACGTCTTCTCATTTGAGGTATTAATGAATTAATTATTCAAACATTCATTCATTCAATCGTTTATTCATTTCTTCTCTCTTTTACAGCGCTTTCCGACCAAACAGTCATCACTTCTTTGCCCTCAACTTCGCCGCCAATGCCTTCTTCGCCGCCGCCGACGATAATCACAGCACAAATACCAGTTCCCCCGCAGTTGCCGATGGAGTGGGAGACCATTGAAGAGGAGACGAGAGGAAGAAAGAGGAGATCTGTTCACGAATTGGCTCTCAATTGGACTCAAAATTCGGAGAAAAGTCTCAAAACTTATCGCAAAATCAGAACAAAAACACAAAACTCTGAGAAATGCCTTCAAATCGAGTGAAAGTCAGTCAAAGTCGACGACAAGAGACTCGAAGTCAGGACTTAAGCGCAAACGACTGCCCACTCCTCACAACCAGAACTACAGTCTCTGGACTCGAAAGGAAGCGCTTCCGAGAACTCAAGTCCAGTGATGGCCAACAAGTCCTTCAGTCACTCGAGAGGGCGACCAACAAAGCGAACGACACTATCGCCACTGAAACCAATGACAACACCAACACTTCGGACACGAGTCTCGCTCTCAACAGTGCCTCCAATAGAGAGCGCAAATACGACCAACAGTTCCAAGAGGTGTGAAATGACTTCACGACTGGAATTGACATTAATTTAATGCCAATTACTTTGATTACTATCACTGACACAGCGCCGGAGGGTTTGGTTCTCGCGATTACAATGAAATGAAGCCCTGAGTTGTCATCAATTACTCGGAAAGAGCGGAGCGAATGAAACGCGAATTAATCAGATTTAGAGCCCAGAACTCCGTCCCAACTCTTGAGTAAATTTATCGAAATTTCAATTCAAAACAATATATTTAATGAATTTGTTGTGAATTTAGCGCCGAATCGGAGACTCAGTTGAAGCGAATTTACGAGACGTTGAAACACAAAGCTCTCTCTCTCTCGCGACACATCACTACACACAGCGACGAGTGTCGCTTCAAATGCGACGCAAAGGACTGTCGGTTCAGAACCAAAAGATCGATGCATTGAAGACACAAAAAGAGAAAATACGCGAAACGAGTCTTTGAATTGCTGTGAATCGCGAGACGTTTGAAGTGTTTTTACATTAAAAACAAATAAAAAAATTTTAATCCAAATTTAAAAACCTGTTTCAGTTCCGCCTCCACCAGCGCCTCCTCCACGCGCAGGGCGTTCAACGTCTCCGAAGACGAAGAGGTGTTCCTCCGATTGTTGTCGTGACGACCGCTGTCTTCGGACGACGAGTTGGAGGAGGAGGAGGAGGTCAACAATTGGTGTTCCTCCTCCTCCTCTTCCTCCTGATGGTTGTGGATCTGATTCAACATCTGTTCGGAAATGTTCTGTTGTTTTGATTGGTTTTCGAAATCAAAAACATCTGAAAAACGATTCAATACTTTATTGTTGTTCTCATTGTTGTTGTTATTGTTGTCCAACGCGTGACTCGCAGTCATGTGCTGTCGGCACACGTGACTGATGTCCTCCAAACGCCTTCTTTCACGTGTTGTCTCGTTTTGGGCCAAAATTCGTTTCAAACGCTTTGCCTTCAGCTCTTCGTTCAGTTCTTCGATTATCTTCTCCGCTGAAGAAGAATAATAAAAGGAAGACATGTCCGGACATGTGGTCATTAGATAGCGATTCTTAGAGTAATATTTGGGAACAATTGGACTCAAGAGGAATAGCAATCATGTCTTGTCTTGAAATGTTTGGAAATGAGAGACAAATGAAAGTCAAAACAAACATAAATTACGTCTGAATTCAAAGTTTCTTTTCTTTCTTTCACTCCTTTTCTCTCATTTCCATTGCATTCGTGACTCAAATCAGAGGAAAGTTTTGTTTTCTTTTGTTTTAACACATTTTCCACGCATTTCTGTTTGTTTTTGGCCTCAAATGCAATAAAAATTCTGTTTTTTGTGACAAACTTTAAATCGATTCAACTCTTGACTCAAAACTACTGTCAAAAAAGGGTAATAATTGCCATAAATTACGTTCATATCTACAGTCAGTCTTGTGTTTCGTCACAACTCAGGAATGCATTAACACATCTATAGAACAGATAATATATTATATAATATTAATTACACTTATTTAGTGCACAAATCGTTGTGTTTTATTGGTTGTAAGTCTTGTGCACTAAATAAGTGAACGTATTATACGAGTAGTCTTGTGTCATGTGATGCTTACCTTTTGGCCATTAGTACTCAAAACGTCTTCAGTTTTGGCAAAAATCGCGCAGAAATTGCTTTTCCGGACAACAGATGTCAGCACTGAATGGGCTTTTGAGACAAAATGAATGCAAAAAATGGAAATAATTTTGTGTCAAAAATCAAATTTAAATCAAGTTTTATATCAATTGAAAGAAAAGTAAACAAAATCTGAATTTATATCTGAATTATGTTTTGCTATGATTTGTAAATAAAACCAAAAGTGAATCGATTTTGTGGTGAATTTTGGCTGAAATTTGTGGAGAATTTTGAGTCGAAATGAAGAATGAATTCAAACATTAATTCAATTAATAATAAAAAAACAAATAATTCTTCAAAAGAGACGATAAAAGAGACGACAAATAAGACAATTATGACGACAGAAGACGACCACAAAAGTCGGACTACGAGTAGTGAACCACAAAAGGCAGACCCGAGACGACAGACGGACGACGAGTTGCGACGCGTTTACATCAGACCTCCGCCTAATAAACACGTCTCCGACATCAGAGCCGCCAAAACAGGCAACAGGAGGTGACGCAGGGGGGCTCCGGGGGTGAGGGGTCGGACCCGAGGGCTCTGTGTGTGAGTGAGTGAGAGAGAGAGGAGTGGATGCGCGCGAAGAGGAGTGCGAGGAATGTCTGAAACAAACACTGAATTGAATTTCATTTTTCACTCATTTTTCTAAAAATATATAAAAATTAAGTAATTATTTGTAAATAAAAACAAATTTTATGTAAATTTTAATCAAAAATTGTAAAAAATTTTAAATAAAAAAAGGATTCAATACTTATTTGTGATTACAATGTGTTATAACGTAATTGATGTGAGACTCGAATGACGTGTCAGTCGTTTCGTTTCAAAATGTCTGCAAAAATAGACAAAAATTGTTTTTAATTCGAGTCTTAATTGCCTTTCAATGGACTCAAACGCAACGCAACTGTCGTTCGACACGACTCCGGCCGCCTCTGTCTCTCTGGCCTGTTGTCAGTCGCTGTGCGATCTCCTGAAGGAACTGCCGCTTCCGCAGCCCGTCGTCAGTCAGTCGTCTGTCGTCAATGAGTGTCTGTCTTTGAATCAAAACATTTGCCAAAACTTTGCTTTAATTGACTCCCAATTGGAGTCGGCTTTGAGTCACGCGAAGCAACAAATGCTGGATTTGGTGTGGAATGAGTCGCGAGCGACACAAACGACGACTGCTGTGTCGCCACTGTCGCCCCTTGTGATGCACTTGTCTCTGAAGGGACTGTTCGGCGAACAACAACAACACGTGACCAACAGTTGGACTCAATTGGAGTCGAATTCCTTGGAAACGATTGAACCGTCGATTCGAACGGAACTGGAGTTCAATGAAAACCTCAAACTCATCGACGAATTGCACGACGACTGCAACGACACGGACGACAGCAAATACTACAGCAACGACTTGACGGCCAGTGACGACACGAACGCCTACTCGTCGTTAGGCGAGAGAGTGAAGAGTAGACAACGACAACAGCAGCAGAACGTCAGCCAAAACAGTGAGAAAACAAGTGAAGTGACGACAGGCAGAGACCGACACAACTGCGAGACTAAGAGTGACGACGACCGACAGCCGACAGTAGTGAACAGCAGTCAACGACAGGAACGACAGTCCAAAGTGAGCAGAAGAGAACAGCCGAAGGAACAGTCAAATCGCAGTCATTCGTCGCACAAAACGACAAACCATTCAAATCATAACAACATTTCACACGATTTCCAAAACAAAGACAGTTTAGTGTCCTTTGAATTGATTGTAAATAAACTGTTGAGGGATTGTGTGAACGACAACAACGACTCCGACGACGACGAGAACGACGACTCGGAAAGAGAAGACCACCGGAAGAACGACATGTCCTTCGATCTGAGAATCGATTTAAAGGAATTGAATTTATTAATGAGTTTGTCCTCAAAACTCAAACACTCGAACAAAACGAAGGACTTGGAGCAGCGGCTGTCGTCCAAGTTGTCGTCCTTCCTCTCCTTATTGACAAACAAAATGATCGTTTGGTTCTCGAAGTTCAAAGAGAACGAAGAGCTTCAACACCACAACAACAGCGACGACAGCAGTCATCACCAGTCGTCCGACGACAACGTCTTTTGGCAACTGTTGATCAACGCCTCGAAAATGGCACTGAATATCATGACCTCGCGAGGCATGTCCTCACGAGTGGTGCTCTTCGAGGAACTCCTGGAAATCATTATCAACTTTCTGTCACATAATCTCAATTCCAAGACTCACGTGACGTCCAGGACGTCCTGTTCGCCGCAGAAGAAGTCCAAAGCGTCGTCAGTGCTGTTGACCACGAGTGCCACCAAACGCCAAGTGACGCACTGGACGGAACTGCTGGAGCTGTTGGCCGAGTACTCGGGTCAGAACCGGTCGCTCAACGACTCGATAATTCTGATGATAACCCGAATCGCGATGTCCTCTCTCTTCCTGAACGCCAACGAAATGCAATTGATTTCAATCCAATTGTTGCAAAACGTGTTCAGAGAATACCCGAAACACCGCAACAGCATTCTCGAGGAGCTGCTCCAGTCCTTCCACCGAATCCCGGCCAAGCAGAACCGGCGGACGGAGTCCAACGCTGCCAGTGCCAACTCGGCCGCCAACTGCCAGAGCGCCGGTCCGCTCACCCGACTCTTAGTCCATCTGACGAACGCTCTGTTCTCGTGCGAGAGGAGCGCGCGAATCACTCGCGAAATGCTGACCAAACAGTTGACGGACTGTTTGGCCATAATCTCGGCCTTCCTCTCCTCCTTCATCAAGAAGTGTCTGTCGCAGTCGTCGTCGCAGTCGTCGAGTGACTGCGACTTGAAATGCATTTTCGAGAATCTGTTAAACGATTTGTTGAGTTCTCTATATTTTCCGCAAACTATTAGTTCTCTTCTGTTAATCCAAATCCTGACGAAACTCTTAATCAATAATCTCAACCAAAACTCGTCCAAAAGCGGAACAACGCTTCAGATTCGACTCAATTCCATCGAGTTTTTGGCCAACATCTCCTCCAAGTTCGCCAAACTCTTGTCCGAAGACTCGGAACTGAAATCAGAGACGAATAAAACGCTAAACCAGTTGTTGGGCTCTGAAGTGCCGCCGAGTGCGCGCATTCTCGAGATTCTGAAACTCCTGAACCGCTTCTTCGTGTCGGAGAGACTGTTCGCGGAGAAGCAGATCCTGAGTTCGCTTTGGATCAAAGAGAAGCCGATTCTGGAGTTGGAGTCGAAGTTCTTTTCGCTCCTCAACGCGAAGGACGTGCACAACAGCGACGACGACAGCGACTCCATCGACGCCACGACCGCCCAGTTGTTCATCAAATGCCTGGAGTTGAGTCACTTCGCGACGATCGGCCGCCTCTTCGACGCCTCGCTCTCTCACGTGACGTCCAGTCTATCGCTGACGACAAACACGACACAACGGAGTCGAGCGATGAAGTCGTTGTCGCAGATTCTGGTCAACTGCACGCTCGAGCGCTCCACTCAACTGCTGGCGCGCAACGACCTGCAGATCGCGATGCGGTCGGCGCTGTTGGACGCGTCCACGAGTGTGCGCGAGGCGACCGTCGACCTCATTGGCCGCTTCGTCCTCCAGTCCAAGGCTCTGGAGTTGTGCGAGAAGTACTGCGATCTGATTGGCGAACGCATTCTGGACACGGGCGTGTCAGTGCGCAAGCGCGTCATCAAGATCCTGCGAGACGTGTGCATTGAGTTCCCGGAGTTCGAGAAGTGCGGCGAAATCCAGCTCAGGATCATCAAGCGCGTGAACGACGAGGGCGAGGGCATCCGCAAGTTGGTGTTGGAGACGGTGCGCGACCTCTGGTTCAAGTCACTCAGCGAACAGACGTCGCCCGATCACGTGTCCTACAAAGTGATGTCACTGTTGCACGTGATCTCAGTGATGCTGCAGACGGAGGGGACCGTCGACTCATTGCAACAGTTGATCGAACAGATCGTCAAAAACGAAGTCCTCTTAAGCGCAGAGATTATCGTCGACTTCGTGGTCGCGCGCGTCCTCACCGCCGCCGAGCCCACGGCCGAGGACTCGTCGAGGAAGAGCCGGGCGCTGCTGTCGCTGTCGGCCGTGCACCTGATCCACATCTTCGCGCAGATCTGTCCGCAGATTCTGGTGAAGCACTGCGACTCCCTTCAGTCGCTCCTCTCGCTCTCGTGCGACACTCTCGTCGACATTCACCTGCGCAACAAACTGATCCAGTCGTTGGAGCGCGTGCTCCACAAACTCTCCAATCCTTCGCAACAACTGCTGTGTCGTCTCGAGGAAGACCTGACGAAACAGATCCTCCAGGCCTCGGCCCTCATCCTCCCCAATTCCGTGAAATGCCTGTCCGTTCTGATCCGTGTCCACACTCTCAACCACAAGCTCTCCACAGACCTCTTCCTCAAGTTCAAGCAGATCCTCCTCAACAACCTCTCCTCCAACGACAACTTCTCCAAACCGAAGCTCTTGCGCGCGATCTATAGTTTGGGACTCTTTCTGAAGCACTTCAGCAAAACCTTCGACTCGCAGACCAAGGGCTTCATCCTCGACAAGATCCTCTTCCTCATCCAGCAGAACATCCCGCCCTCTTCGGAGACGGTCAACGGGCTGGTGGTGGAGGAGGACCGCGACAGTCGCGACCTGATCTGCCACTGCATCACTTCCCTCGGCTTCATCATCGAGAGCGACCCGAAGATCTGTCTGAACGCGCGCGTCGTCCACCTCTACGAGCGAGTGCTGCGCGCGAACGAGCGGTGCAGCTCTTCTGCGGCCAACAGCGAGTCGTTCGCCGTTCAGGTGCTCAACAACTTCAGGAACTATTTGTCGGAATCCATGGAAACGGACGAACAGCTGAACAAAGAGATCGAATGGAACAAAGAGTCTCTGAAACAGATGTCTTCGAACGACGAGTTCGACAGTTCCAGCATTCAGTCGCAGATCATCCAAACCTATCTCACGCTCCTGTTGGACAAGTCGCTGTCCGCGTCCGCGCAGGTGCGGCGCGTGGCCTGCAGTGTGATTCACGTGATCCAGTCGGGCGGACACGTGCATCCCCTGCAGCTGGTGCCGCATCTCATCGCTATGACAACAGACGACGACCAGAACATCAGATCGCGCGCCGACCACGTGCTCCACGAAATCGAACGCAAATTCCACGGCTTTGTGGCCATGAAGGCCAAGGCCGGCATCCAGTTGGCCACTCAGTTGTGCGCGAGGCTCAAGTGTCGCGGTTTCCGATTGGTTGACGAAAACTCCGGTGACGTGACCTCCCGATTGGCCACTTTGTAAGTGACGTCACAGAAGTACTGCTTTTGTTTATTAAAGTATTGCTCTTTTTATCAGATATCACGTGATTTGTACGAACCGTCAGTCGCGGCGCGGATTCATTCAGCAACTCCTCCGTCACTTCGAAGTCAATTCCGCGCTTTCGGCCGACGACTCGAGCGCTACAATGACTCAGTTGGACAGCGATGTGAGCGTTGGAGCGCCACCTCTCGACGGCAGTTCAGCACTGGACGAGGAGTGGAACAGTGGCGCGTGCGAGGCTGACTGTGCGCGCGTGCAGCTCATGTTCGAGTCGGTGCTCTTCTTCCCGTTCAACGTGTGCGACGAAATCCTGTATATTCTGCAACAATTGGAGTGCATTCAGAGCGTGAACTCCACTCATACGTCGCAACTGTTCTGTGAATTATTCGACTTTCAATCGGAACAGGAATTGGACGACAAGTACGACGACAACTACGAGACGTTCGCGCGAGACGTCACCGAAGAGAAGGCGGGTCTGGTTCTGTGCAAAACGCACCTCCTCGCCCACATCTACCGGTCACTGAAGCGCGTGTTTTTGGTCTCATTTCTGCGCAAACTCTTGAAAGAATTCTTTTTACTCAAAGACGAGAAAATCATGGAATATTCGCCAAATGAGCCCAAACTCTGGGAGAAACCCATTCACAGGCGACAAGTGAGTAGTGAGAGAGAGAGAGAGAGAGAGAGCGCGAGAACGACAACAATAAGAACAACAATAATCTCTTCTTCTTTGTCTTCAGATTGAGACGCGCTTTCTGTGCGAAACCCTCTGCAGAGCGAATCCCAACCCGAGTCTCGTGCGAACAGAGCTCACCATTGAGGAGGTTCTGGAGGAGTTCAAGCGCTTTAAGTCGGTTTCCCTGACGTCGAACGACACGAAGATTTCGTCGCAATTATTACAACAAAAACTGTTTTCAATTCAAACGAAAAAGAGTTCACAAAAAGAAGACTCAAATCAAAAGGCGATTTCCATCACAATTGAGTCCAAACAACAATTGGTTTCCATGGAGACCAACGCCCACTCCAATCGCGTGCCGATCGACGATCTGAACGATTCTGAAAGAAAGCGGTTATTGGAGTCGATTAGGAGGACCTCATGTCAGGTATCGCTAATCGATATCGGAATCGATCCGCAAATCAAAATCAAAAGGAAGTCCAGTCACGTGACGCCCAACAAACGGAAAAGAGTGCGACCGATAGACACGAGTGATGAGGAAGCGGAGACACCGGACGACGAGAGAGAGACGGACGGCGACAGCGACGACCACTCGTTCCACTGAGTCGTGGATTTCATCTCTCGTCCCATTAATTGTTCATAAATTCATTGAAATGTAAATAATTTGAAGAAATATTTGTAAAAATCCATTAATAAATAAATTCATAAAATTTTTATTTAAATTATTATAACTTTTTGTGAGAAAAATAAAACAAATTTAAGAAAAGTTTAGAAAATTTATTTTTATTTAATTTTTTATTAAAATATTTACAAAAAATTAATTAAAAGTTTTTTTACGAAATTTTATGAGATTTTAGTCAAAGTTTTGTTGAGAATTGAATGAATGACTGAACAAATCGGAGTTCGTTGACCCTAACTGTCCGCCCAATTGAGAGGAATGACCCATAAGAGGAGCGGACGAAGCGCTGCCATAAAGACCTACAAAAGAGTAATAGCAGTGATAGTAATAGTTAGAGTAATAGTAATGGTTAGTAATAGTCAATACCTGAGTCTGAGTTGTAGTTCGAGAAGAGATTAGCCGAGGGATTAAGAGAGGGATTAAGAGAGGGATTAAAGGATTGAATGTATTTTCCCGAAGAGTAGAGCGAAGGAGAAGAGGAGGACGGGTAGAGAGAGGCCGAAGAGGGCGAGAGAGCGAACTGCTGGCCGAAGGGAGAGCGCAGAGACGCGAAGGGACTGTTGGCCGAGGCGGACATCTGCTGCTGCTGACCACTGCCCACCGTCTGCTGACCACTGCTTTGCGGTTCTGTTGACGACGGCTGAGAAGAGCCACCGATGAGTTGATTGATCACTGAACCCAATCCGGCGCCCAATTGGAAGCCATTGGGGATCAGTTGACCCAAAGGACCGCTGAAAACAAGTTTTGACAATGAATTACGACTTTATTCACGCATTCATTCCCTTATATTTCGCGCATATTTTAATAGAGTCTATAATATATCCAATCATTTATTAGTAAAGCGTTCGGAAAAAAGAGGATTATTATTTTGTATTATTGCATGCGCTCCTCGTCAATAATGGAAATGTGAACGAGAGTTAAATTCAATGATTTAGAAATTTACATACAGTTTGACATATTTATAAACACTCTTTGACAAATAAAAATAAAATTAGTAATATTAAAATTAAAAAAATTAATTAGTTTGTAAATTATATAATAATTTGGATTTCATAAGGATCTTAATTTTAAATGAAGCGAATTCTCTAAATTACATGAAGTTTATTATAAATATGTCAAACTGTACGCAAATTTCTAA
>JAQFXN010003506.1:0-10853 GCA_034693365.1 Liacarus xylariae | reverse complement strand
ATAAAGGTGTCTTCGCGACATTTAACTGATTACAACTCTTTCTTATATAGTCTTTTATATTCAAATAAAATTTCATTTAATTATCTTAAATAGTTTCTGAGTTATTCTTATTTATCTCTTTTGCTACGAATTCCCGGACGCACTTTATTAACATGTTATTTTTATTCAATATGTTATTTAATCATTTGAGTTAAATCACCCAAATCCGCAAACATCAGCAAGCTCTTCATCGTTGGAATAATACATTATCATTAAACAATCTAAAATGATGGTTAATACTTATTGATAAACCTTAAATGACGTATATAAATGAATTAATATATATTAATTAATATTTACAGATTTTGATAAAATAACGAATATTTTTGTAAATTTGTAAAAAGCTAGAGATAGTCTTGTTAATCTAAAGGACACAATTATAATGAATTCTTTCAGAATATCAAAAATATTAATAATAATTTTCTTAATAATGTTTACAGTATATATTTATGTTCTATCAAATCCAAGTATCTATTGAAAATATGCATGAAATTTTTAAATATAAACCAATCATAAATTATTGAATATAAAATAACTAGAAAACCAAAATTTCTAGGTAAAATTTATAGACTTAGATATTAATGTGAAATTCTCAACTTACGTCTTTAAGCGGTTTTGTTAAAGTCTTATCTTATTTATTATAAGTTATTATAAGAGCATGAAAAGACACCTATAAATACTATTGTATGGGTTTAATGTATATTCCCACTAATAAATTATTAGACTTGTGTTCTTTATTTAGTTTCTTGTTAAGTTTTATCTTATTCTTATTTTAATTAATTTTATATTTATTAACAGAACACTTGGAATGGTAGAGAAAATATACGGGAATGACTGAACCAAAACAATTCCATAGTCCCACGCAAAAGCATAGGGCTACTTCACACCCACGTAAATATTAGGATGTTGGTGTATTAATGTTTAAGTGAAGAAGATTATTTGTGTAAAACGGGAAAGAATTAACACATTTTGTAAAATATACCACAATTACCTCATACCATATATCACACAATCACATTACCAAACTACCACACTAATACATTATCAATATTCCACACTTGAATTTGAATGGGAGTGTGGGTGCCTTACGCTTTTGCTTGGGACAGTAGGAGTGAGGTTGTCCATTTAGTTCCGTATATTATTTGTGACATTATATCCTATTATAATTCTCATAAATAATAATAATACTAAACTTTTATATAAATAGATGCATGTTTAAAATAAATTTTCAAATTGGAAATAAGTTTTAATAAATATAATAAAAGAAAATTTTTAAAACCACATCATTTAACATGAATAAAACTCTTGCAATTGTTTTAATTGTTGGTGCATTTGGTTAGTTATTTAAATAAAACATTTATATAAATATAATTCGTAATTATTTTTTCTAGTTCTAATCGATTTTGCTCAAGGTGGTGGCTCTAATAAAGAAAATGTTCCTCCACCAAAGCGTCAAGCAGACAACGACTTGATCATTCCAAGTCGTACTGGATCTCTTCAATCTAGGATCTTTAATATTCAAGTGGCAAATCCAGTAATCAAAAAACGTTGTCACCTTTTTGATTGTCCCTAAAAAGAATAATCCGAATACATGTAAGTTATTTAGCAATTTATTGAATGTATATTTTTATTTTTAAACTTATTTAATGTATTAAAATGAATAAAATTAACTTTCAAAATTGATTTTGTAATTTTGTCCAGATTAAAATATAAGTTCTATTTCAGTGTAAGTTTATTTATAACACTAAATACATTACGCGGTACGCAGTATAATGGATAAAGTACATCCTGTTCATAATATTGTAGTATATTTCATATATTACTACATCCTGTTCTAGACTGATGTCAGTTTAAGTCCTCAAAATGAGATGACACAAAACCGACAATTACAATTTCATAATACTCCAAAGGACCATTAGATAATTTCCAAACAAATAAAACGGAAGTACTTTTTTGGAATAATGGCAATTAATTTTACTTTTAGAAACATTTGGTTTTTAATATAAACACAAAACTAATAAATCAATTGTCAAATAAACTCAAATGATTTTCACTGCAATTGAATGCAATGTTAGTCCCAATTCGGATATAAAAAGCGAAAAGAATATGCAGAAATCACTCATAATTTGTATTATGTTATATTGATTTGAATAAATTTTTAAGAAAATTAACACATATTTCCTAAATGTTCAAAGCAGTGGTACTGAGTATAGCCGTGGGTTTTCTGTTATCCGCGTCCATAACACGTAAATATGAAATATATATACTGTATATTTAGAAATAATATTAAATAATTGTCGGATAAGTTGGTGAACCATTCGTCTCAGCTGGTGGCTTTGCACAAGGTCATATAGGTACAATAAACAATGCTGGAACAGATGGCAATAATGTTGGATCGGGAAAATTCTTAATAATCCGAAAAGAAAGCGGGAGGTGGACGAAGAGTTGATTATGCGTAAAACGATAAGTCCGGTAACTCAAGATGATTTTGTAAACTAATGGCTAAAAAGTTAAAAGTTAATTTTAAAAAATATTTATATGGAACTCATAAGAACCACAATTTAACCAATTATATTTTCTGTTTTATCAATGATGATAATCTTATAGATACTTTATTAAAATAAATTTTTATATTATTTTATCAAGTATTAGCAATATTTTACAAAAAACTGCCATTATTGTAAATTTAAGCTTTTTTAAATTAGCTAATTTCAGATAATTTTCCAAAAGATAATCACGCATTTTACACCTATAAATTCCACCTAATTTTCATTATGAGTTATAATGTGCTCCATTTAGTGTTTTAAAATTTACATATTTTGTATCATGTTTAAATATTAAAATATATGTTTCATTAATAGTAAGTAATACTTTCAAAACAGCTTGATAGAACGTATTGAATAATTTATATTTAATGAGAATAGGTATATGTTAATAATGGATTAAAAATTATAAAAACATATACTGTACAATTTATAATGAATAATGCAAGGTTATTTTTATGCAATTTTATTGATTACCAAAATATAAAAATACAAATGGCAAACGCAATATTCAATACAAAACTATTGGACTAAACAAATATCATTTGGAGAACACTGGTTGAGTAATATTGGTTGGGGAGAAGGAGTGCGGTCATCAACTAATAGTGATTGTCGTGTTGGAACGTTTCGTAGGAATTGGACCTGCTGGAAATGGACGAAGATGGAATAGAAAATGACCCGGATGAACCATGAATGGAGGAAAAAGATCATTTTGAGCATGAGCAAATTTGGAGTAAACTAGAAAAAATTAGTTTACTACTTTGGAATCTTATTTTTATAAAATTATTTCCTACATAACTCACCCAAAGAACTAACAATTGATATAATAGTAAAAGTTTTAAACATGTTAATTAAAAATTATATTTAAGAATTTTTTTTCTTATATAATTACATCATGTATATTTTCTATTTGAAAATTAATAATCATCTTTTAACTTTTTATATAAAAATTAATATAATAACAATTGCAACAATAACTAGAATTTGCAACGAATGCATCTCATTAATAATTTTATTTAATTATTTACTTGATAAATTGTAATGTAAAATTTGTAATCGTAAAATCAAAGGTAGCCAAGGGCAGCCGTGTAAAGGAGGGATCAATTTTCTCAAAATATAAAAAATGAACAAGAGAAAATAAGGTAATAACGGAAAGGTGCAAAAGTTAAGGGGCAATTTTGCAAAATTTAATACTCAGGGTAGGGGTAATTGGTAAAGTCAATCTAAAATCGGGCTAATAGACTTACATTCTTGCATGAGATAATTTATAAGAATGAAAATATGAGCCTAATTTGTCAATTCTCTTTCCGACTGCATTCTAATGAATGAAATGTTCTATTGATTTAAGTAATATTAACTGAAAATCAAAACATATTCTGTTATTCTATTGTCTTGTGGTAAAACATTCAAATGTTAAACGAGTTATTAAACAGAGATTCAAAAAATTGGAGAATCGGCCGGAGAATATCTAAGAGAGAGAAGCGTTTCATATGTATACTAATAAACATTATTATTGTTTTGACGATATTATTCATATTTTTTTTAAAAAATGAGAATTTTGTTTTTAAGATAACAATTAGAAATGGGTTTTAATTAATTAATAACTTTAGTAATTGCATGAATTTATAAGAATATGTCTAAAGTAAAGAACATTTCAAGTGCTCCAATAGTACAAGTTGTTGTGTTGAAATCAATTTTTCCAAATATAACCTTATATTAAGTGACAGAAGATTGAACTTCACAGAAGAAAATCTCAAATTCGATTTAATAAGCAATTTTAATATCAATTATTTCTCATAAAATTATAAGTTTTCTTAAACTTTTAGTATTTGTTTTGATTATTTAGTTGTATTTATTTATTCAAATAAAGAGTTTATACAATAATATTGTTTTTCACTATATTTAACAAAAAAACAGAATTTTTTTTCATTAAAACCTTTTAACTGCAGTCGGAAAGAAACTTCACAAATTAGGCGAACTATCATATTTTCCTTCTTGTAAATCTTCCTGTGCAAGAATGTAAGTCTATTAACACGATTTTAGACTGGCTTTAGTAATTGGTTATACCCCCTTTTACAATATACCATTGCATTTCTGATTTATGTCTATAACAAATAAATAATTTGTGAATTGGTTTTCAATTATATTTTATGCTTGTTGCGATTTGAGAGTAACTTTGTATATAATTGCACTAGGTGTTCTCATCTGTCTGAAGTCGTTGATTATTTATGTATTTGTTTGTAATTGTTATTTATCCCACACTCACACATACACCAAGATTGGGAATTTTGCTGAAGCGCCACATTATGTCAATCCCACGTTCCGACGCAATACAAACATAATTAATAACTATATTCCATAATATTGGGTAATGTTGCTATTTGGCGATTTAATAGTTGTAAATTTAATAATTTTTAAAACAATGGTTGCAAAAGAGTTAATCAAATGTTTACTATTCTTATTTTTAGACAAGTATAAAGATAATAAATTATGCTTGATTGAATTACTCTAAAACTATATATTCAATTTTATAATCTTTTCTTAATGCTGTTTATATTTTAATGCTCTATCAAATTAATATATCACTTGAATATATTGCGATAAATATAAGACAGGACCCTTACCTCCAGATGACGTTGTGGTTCATAGCCTTTAACTGTATTGTAACCTTTCACTGCACTCCTAAACTCAAGACATATTAAATCTATCTAGCTAATACACTTGTTTTTTTATCGTTTCGCTATTTTATATTTTTCAAATAATTAGTGATCGAAATCTTAATTGTAATCTTAAATAATTTGAAATATAAATTTTATTATAAAAAATTTCTAAGAATTAATCAGTTTGAAATCATATCTCTATTTTCGCAATCGTTCACTGATCACTTAAATAATATAAAATAATGCAAAATAATAAAAAAGTAACCTATTAGCTGGATAGATTAAATATATCCTAAGTTTATATAACAATACATTCAAAGGCTCTATATTATATAGAGTTTAGGGTCCTGTCTTATATTTTTCGCATTATATAAACAAGCAATTATCAAAATATAATACTTTTATAAATTATCCAAGGTTAAATAAATGTAAAACCATAAATGATATTTCTAATTCATATTTCAAGAGATATGAGCATGTAAAATTTTCATACTTAATCTAACGTATCAAGATGAAATAATAATAATTTTTGACCAAAGTATTCTTTAGTCTATTTATATATAATATGAAATGCATTTAAGATTTTAAAAACTATAAACTAATTTATAGACAAATTATTATTTGATTTTCACTGCTCTACCTGTGCCTAATGCACCGATTGGAATGAAATAAAGGATTATTTTAATAAATGCTGGAAGTAGATTGCAACTATGGTTGGAGGAAAGCAACACTGTTTCTCCCATTCGTTGAAGAGTGCAATGCTTTCACCAGTCGCTCTATAGTCAAACTGGTTTTTTGGCAATCCATAAATTACGTGGTATAAAAAGGCGGAGAATATATAAAGTCCGCCCGCTACAAATTATCATCAATAAACTGGTTATAGTTGGACGGGTGGTCCAAAGGTACGTTTGAAAGTCAACACTTAAGTACGGGAAACGTCACAAAATATTGAGACGACCATAAAGTTCGTCTCATCACGTACTCAATCTCTACTCATTTGTTTACCTCTTATTTCAAATCATCTTTTAGTACAATGTATTTTAACCTTTACTTACCATTACTGTACAACAGTTCAACTCATACTTACCTTTAGATATGCAATAATTTTCCATATATTCAATGCCTTTCATTGTGTTAAAACCCTATTTACGACTAGTGTTAAACATACTCTTCAGTAATTCTTAATCAAGTTCTCAAACCATACGCAACATTCTTAATACGTGTTTTATATTATTTTCATTTATTGTTAACACAATTTAATTTATTTTTTAATTTTTAACTTTTTTATATTCAATAAATGTTTTAGTATTAATTTTGCATTAATTGTAGTTAATTATAATTATTATTGTGTGACCACTATCTCGGGACATAACACCATTCGTCCTTTCAACACATTCCTAAGTACCTCAGCTTTGATTCACTCTGCAAACCGAAACCATCATAACCACTACTCTAGTACATCAATACAGAACCACACTTCCCCGAGTAACGACCGTCACAATATAATTAAATAGCTTACCAAATGCACCCGCAATTAATATAATAGCAAGAGTTATATAAATGTTAAATTTTGAATGATGAGATTTTAAAATTTTCTTACTTATTTTTAAAACTGATTTTCAATTTGAAAATTCATTTCTAACATGTATCTATTTATTTACAAAAAATTTCTTATATTATTATTTGTGCCAAATCTAATAGGATATGATGTCACAAATAATATTCTAGACTAAATGAACAACCACACTTTCATAATCCCAAGTAACACTTATTTTTTCTGGAATATTTAAGAATTATTAATTATCAATATATTAAATTCAGAATGTCAAGTTATTATCGGAATAGTGTGATTAATTAGGAAAACACAGTGCAAAGTACAGTTGCATTAATTAAATGGTATCAAGTGATTTATATTAAAACATATTTTCAAAAGAGGAGATAAAAATTTTGCAATTGAGAGGTATTTTTGATAACCATACCTAACCTTTTTTTAATCCAATCCCATTTTAGGGGGAACTTCTCCCTTCTCCCGGGGATTTCAACCTAGCCAGAAATCGCTACTTGACGCAGAGGTATGACAGCGAGGATGTGTCACATTGAAAGAACAGACCTGGTCCCTCCGTATTGCGAGGCTCGTGGCTATCGCTGATCGCATACTACCAATTTACGATCCTTGGTTTGGGTCCATGGTAATCTTGCCCCATCCCAAGCCCAACAACTTAACTCAGAGAGGAAGATTGTTCACTAAGGGCAGAGGTTCGAACTCTCTAATCTGTTGCCTATTAAGCAGAGGCATGGTAGTTAGTCCACCCGGCCACACTCCCAGTGCAATTTCTATTGCATAGCATTTCTATCGATACCTAACCCTTGACAATGCATAATCAATTTCAGTGCATAGCACCTCTCATCTGAGTGACTGAAGAACTTTTAAAACAAAAGAGTTTGCATAACAATAACATTAAATTATATTTAGATAAAGTGTTTATCAGTTTATTTGATTAAATAAATTGTATTAAAATGGATTTAAATTTTATAAATAAATTGAATAATATATCTAATGATAATAGAAATGATAGAACAATTTGTAAAGAATAAAATAAAATCGGAATCAATCACAAGAATTAGGAGGGTTTTTAAATATGATTTATTACTGCTTATAATTCTTTATAGTACAAAATTTGAATTCAATTAAAAATTGATTGTTACTTATTTAATTTTATAAAATTAAATTTTCAAAGATATCAAAACCGATTTTATTGTTAGAGTGAAGAGTTTATTACAATTTGTACAATATTTTTATATTAAAAAATATTTTATTTAAAATATAAGGATAGTCAATAAAAAATGTCCATCGTTAAGTTGGAATAATTCGGCAACCTTAAGACATATTTCAATTCTGTAAAGTTGACACGAAACATCAATATCTTCTACTTGTCCTCTAAAAATATTTTTGAAATCAGAGATATAAATTCAGAGATGAGCATGCAAAAGCAAAGGTCATAGTCACTGATCAAGGCGGGGGTGGTGGGGTGGGTTCGAGTATAGGAATCAAAGTATCTTACAAATTCTTTATTTTAACACTGGAACCATGAAAATCGGATTGGGCGAAGTATTGAAAATATCTAATTAAAAATTTCTCAAAAAATTTGTACTCTTAATTTAAATAGATATTTCTCCACAACCGTGTAAGATATTTTAATTTTGTAAAAATAGTATTAAATTTTCATTTAAGCTTGACGAAACGTATATTCAAATTTTTTTTTATCTAATACGTTATTTATGAATTACCGTCAACTATGCAAAGGTCCAAGTTTTTGTTTGAAAAGGGAGAGGTGGGGATAGGGCATAAAGTAATTTTGAAAGATTAATAATTGAACTATTTTATGCATTTTATTTCACTAAAATCGGACAATAGAAAGCTATATTAAAATAGCTTAAAAACAAGAATTTTGCATTGAAATTTCCATTGAAAATCATAAAAGTCAAATCAAATAATTGTTATCCAAGATTAAATATCTTGTATGATTATCAATAGAAATTTCAATGTTAAATTCGTGTTGATGTTTCATGTCAAATTTGCAGAATTGAAATATCTCTTACGGTTGCCGAGTTATTCCAGATTTACGATGGACATTTTTTCTTGACTATCCTTATATTTGACAATATAGCACATTAAGTGCACAGAATATTTCTTTGAAAGAACATAACTGAACAAATATCATATAACCTTCGAATTTGTGTTGTTCTGCAAATGCTTATTCATCAATATAGCAATGGAGTAGTATCTGCACTGTCATGCTATCTGCGATATATCATATTCAGATTGAAGAAACGAGTTTATCTAATTAATCGAATGTTTATCATGTATTGATATAAATTATATGTTCCATAAAAACTTATTTTTAACATTAATGTTAAATATTTTTTTCGATATTTATATTAATATTTTCCTAATAATATGTTTTCTTTAATAATATTTTCTTAGACTTTCGATATTATTTTAAAAACATGATTACATTCACAAATATTTGCAAATAGACAACCTAGAATATCTTATCATCTAATAATCAGAGATGTCGATTTGTTGAAAAAACTATTAATGCTCCTTCCTCAATGCAAGCAGAGATAATACTCTATTACACTATAACTCTATTTTACTAAATGAAAATTACCTTTAAATTCAATATTTTATAAGATTTTTGATTATTTCTATTTTTACTATACATCATATTTCAATCTTTATATTTTAAAATTTAATTGCCATAAAATATGATTACTTTAAAAGAACTATGTTTAATATTGTTTTACTATTTTAAATTCGTGTATTTTAAACATTTTTATATATCTTTCTCTAGTCCGATTTTAATAAAATAAAATGCATAATATTGACTTTTCATCATTCAAAATTACTTTTTGCCCTATCTCCATCTCCCCTTTTAATACTGAAACTGAAACCCTTGCATAGTTGATGGTATTTCATAAATAACGTATTAGATAAATAAATTTGATATATACATTTCGTCAAGCTTAAATGGAAGATTAATACTAACTTAACATAATTAAAATATTAACACGGTTGTGGAGAAATATCTATTTAAAGTGAAACTACAAATTTTTTGAGAAATTTTCAATTAGATATTTTCAATACTTCCCCGAATCCGATTTTCATGGTTCTAGGTTTAAAATAAAGTGTTTGTAAGATACTTTGAATTCTATACTCGACCCCACCCCCACCACCCCCGGCTTGATCTGTGACTATGACATTCGCGTTTGCATGCGCATCTCTGAAGTTGTATATCTGTTTTAAAAAATATTTTTGGAGAACAACAAGAAGATATTGATGTTTCATGTAAACTTTACAGAATTGAAATACCAGTAACATATTAAATTTTCCAATACTATACACATTTTTAACAGAAGTAATTAATGATAGTTTATTACGAATATAAAAGTGTATTTATAGAAACATGCATGCGTCAATGTTTGTTTCAATTCTTATATAAAATCAATTGTTTTTCTGATAAAAATATACTTTATTTTCAAAAATACTTGAAAAAATAGAATTTGTTGAAAATGAATAAAAAAAAATTTCTTGTGTTTAATTTTTAGATTCACTTCAAATGTAGTCATTTGTGGGTAAGAAATGTTAATTTGATTAACAATTTCTTCAAATATAATGTAATTTTAGCCATAATTTAGATAATCTTTAAATAATTTAAACACAGATTTAATTTATGTGTAATTTAATTGAAATTTTATTTGACTTTAGGCGTGATTTTTATGCAATATTAGGCGTTTCAAAGTCGGCTGATTTGAATCAAATAAAGATAGTGTATCGCCAAAAGGCCACGCAATGGAAACCGGACGGGAACTCCGAAGACCCCAATGCTAGCCAAAGATTCCAGGACTTGAGCGCCGCCTATGAGGTAAGTTTGGCGCCTAATGTCTAGTTATAGGCATTTAATTAATGCCGGCATTTGTTTTATATCTAAAAATATTTTCAATTGTATTGATTTCAAGGTCTTATCGGATGCGGAAAAACGTAAGACATATGACAAATACGGAGAGGACGGTCTTTAAAGTGATTCGTTTGGTGGCGCCGATCCTTTTG
>JAQFXN010003505.1:0-10854 GCA_034693365.1 Liacarus xylariae | reverse complement strand
ATTGAAAACTCAGAGAATTAATACTGAGTTTTAAATAAGGATAATTTTTTTTGATTTTACCTCACGCATCCCTTGTGAATTTTTCATATTTTGAATTTTGGTCCTTTCACGGATATTTGAGCAATATTTCTCAAAATATTACCATTTACCCCCATTGACTTTGAGTTCATTGTCCATCCCTACTCAAATCATATTTTAAATTACATTGATATTCTGGCGAGACATCTAACAAGCACGCTTATGTCTAACACTATTTCTTGTATCTTGTCAAAAATTGAATAAAGTAAAAATTAAATAATTAACTTTGGTTATAAAAATTTAAGCGGTTATTCCAAAATTTTTAGGATATATACCGATAAAATAGTTTTTATATGTGACTTTTGATTCTCTGATAATAATAATAATAAATAATAATAATATTGGATAATAATCATATTAGACATTAATAGTATTCTGCAGATCATATTAGACATCCAATGGGTTATCAATTTTATTACGAAAATTACGGAGTTAGTCTAATTAAATACGCAAATTATAAGGAATTTGAGCGTCGAATACTTGCAAAAGAATTACTTACAAGTTCTCGAAAAAATATTCATTAAAAGATATCACTAAAGCTAGGATTGTACAAAAAGAACACTTTATTTCGCAGTGAGCTAGACGACTTAATAAGTAGACACATATATTTGGTACGAATGAGTTTAAAGAAATTTTGGTTCACGCTATCTCAAGTGGTGTTTGACACCAAAAACCGAAAACAGGAAGAAGAAAAGTGTATTAAATTAGACAAAGAAATTGAACTTCGTGAAACATCACTGAGACTAGTAATTGACACTAATAAGATAAAGTGTGTCGAAATTATAAGTAAAGTGAATCGTGTATTTTGTGTTTGACAGTTTGCCAGATTGTAGTATGAGACAATTCAATAAAAGAAAACGTTTTGAATAGGTCAACAATTATTACAAATAGTATCAGTTAAGAAAGAATTGAACCAGTATTACAGGTTCAGAAATCGAATCCTAATTAAAAAGCTCCCATATTGGAAAGCTGCAAACACAGCAAACAAGCGAATAAATGTCTGAAACAACTCGTTTGGGACCTCACTATCCCAAATAGATGAGCTACTGGCCAGACATTACCAATTACGAGCAAAGTATACAGTATTAACGAAACGTCTGTATAAGCTTTCCCAAATTAGAGTTGACAATAATCAGAGAAATCAGGCAGAAGAGCGCTGCAACGAGTTGGATAAAGAAACGTTAATACTTGAGAAATCACTAATACTTTTGATAGATGCAAATCGATTTAAGTGCATTAATAAGCATTTGCCCAAATTACAATGTGGCAGATGCAGGACAAATCCACGACTTCAGGAACATCAAATAAAGTGACAACAGATAAATACAATTGCAATAAGAACCTAAGGTTTAAAAAGACTAGACGGGGTAAGAAGATACCAATAGGTACACCCAATCGAGATATCTATGCAAATGCCTTATACGAGAGTGAAGTATTACCGGAAAAAGACGAACAATTGGGAATTGATATCAAAATGGTATCTAACAATTATACCAATCATATGCTACCCGCTTGGGTCGCGATATCTATGTACAAGAATAAAAAGAAGAACGGTCCCGAAGAAAGTTGTATCTTCCAAGCGAAGGTACTTCACAATTTGAATTACAAAAATCTAAGACAACAATTTGCTTGCATTATAGCAAATATGGTGCGATCCGGAATAGAACCAGATAAAGTCCGAAACAGAGTGGAGTTCTATCTACAAAACTATACAATAGTTGGCACAAATATGAAATTATATCTAACAGCTCTGAATCTAATTCAGAATCGAGAAAGAACTGTGGATATACAATATGACAAAGGATTCTTTCGAGGAGTGCCCGGACTAAACGACGCCATTAGATTGAGAGATATAGCCTTTGTTGGGATCGGAACTCGAATACACGAGTTCAGTTCGAAAAACACTTTTTCTAACCCGTTCATCGCTTCTCGACTGTACAAAATGAGAATTAATAATAAGTTACAGACTAAGATCGATGTAGAAAGAAACAATCATTTCAATAAATAAGAGATAAAATTAACTCGGAACCTCTGCTTAAAGAAATTTGTAATAGTTAATATAACTTTATTCAGTAATAAAATATACATTACTCAAAAGTAATAAAGTTTGCATTTTAAATAGTGTACAAATATCACATTATCAACTTCAGTGCACTACGAATATTTACTGTTTTATGGGAACAAGACGATAAATTGGCAAAGGCAGATTCAACAACAACATCTTAAATCGAAGATTAAAATTAAAATTAATCGAAATCGCCAATGCAATAATTACTGCTATGCAGTATGCAGAAGCAGACACGATGGCCGATATAGCACCACCCTAAGCTATGACCTAATGTAGAAGATAAGCTAATGCAATAAAACACGCGCTAATGGTCAAACTTAATTCCATCGGGTTTGAGAGATTCACTAACTAGAAGGTACAGAAGGTAAGGGATGGTATTCTAGTTGGATATCGAATAGACAAGCAAAGAATAATCCAATGTCAGACGAACATATCTCGAGACTGATACCTCATTAAATTCTGAAAGAGGCTTGCAAGACATGTCATTTGGGACCTGAACAAATCGTTAACTGGTTAATAAATCTAAAAGAGAGAAGACCGTATCTCATATTGAAAGTCTAATAGCCGAGTTTAATGAACTACCTCGAAACACTTTGGATTTGACCACTCCGAAATATGTGGACCAAATTGAATTATTTGAAACTAAGATGGTTTGTTTCTACCTTCGTAGCCAACTCTCTCAAGTTTATGGACCTCTCTAATGATAAATGTCTTATTAACATCTTACAGAATGTATTTTAATATCGAATCTAAAAAGTGTGAAATAGTTTTATTAACAATTGAATGAATTTTATATTTATTGAAAACCGTCTCCAACTAATTTAGATTCCAATTTGAAAGTGATATAATAAATACAAAACATATTAAATACAATCATTAATCATAAATGTTCTTTGAAAAAGGATAATGATGTCAGATAAAATTACGAGCCAAAACTACGTCTTGGCCACTAAGTTGGCACTCCGAGGTAGAATGTTACGAGCTAAATCGCAGAAATTCTCTAGAATGGATATCAATGATAGAATTGAACACCTGGACTTCATTGAACAGCTACCCAGAGCAACGCAAAACCAAGAACGCTGGATCGCTGTTCAATGAGGTTCAAGATAAAATAAACAAAACATGTGATCATCCAAGCCCAATACATTATGAAGACATATTATTCGCAGTGGAGGCGCTTAACACTGCTATTAATCGACTTGACCAAAACTAACTTATAACAGTGCTTCATCGCTAGACGATTTCTACGCACACATCACTAAGTGTCAAATCTGTTTAAGCAAACACCCAATCGGAGCTCCGATAATAAGAGAAATCAACAATTACGAGATTGATGAAAGAGATAAACAAATTTCCAGTGAAGAAATCAGAAGAAATATGATGGGCCGGACTCCTGCGATAAACTTCAAGATAATACATAAAATTGGCACAATAGACGATGAAGTCACTTATACTCTGATCTTACTAGATATATAAATCAAATGTCTAAGACGTGGTGTAATTACCATCAGAACTAATAAAATTGAATTATGACTACGAAACCAAATTGATCACACTTAATTAAAATAAAAATTAGCTAATGAACGCTAGAAATTTAAAAATTAATCGCTGATTAAGAGTTATAATTCGGAATTCTATACCTAATATGACCCTTTTATATTTTAATTCAAATATGGAACCACAGCCTTCGACCTCGAAAGGATCTCAAAAGAAAGGGCTGTCTTTATTGGACAATAGCAACTTAGAAGGCTCGGTGATCAAAAGGCAAAAGATTATCAATCAGACGGTTGATACAATTTTATCGACTCTTCAGCACGTCACCATGCGTGATGATATAACATATGAACTGGGAATATCACCCCATGAGGTCACAGTTGCAAGCCAAGCAACTGATAATTACATAGACGCGGTAATTACAAGTTACAATTTTGCAGATGTCAAAGTAATGGAATTTTTCACCGACAACTTCGATAACATTTTACAAGATGAACCATCAGAATAAGGTCAACTAATAAAAGTGATATGGGAATTGAATGAAACACAGGAAGAATTTATGAAACAAATGGAGAACACCATAACAATGGCCAAAAAAGCTCTAAATGAATCAAATGATAAATTTAAACGTAGAAATTTTGTTTATCGCCTTAATAACGATAAGTCGATTAATCTGGACACCCAAGCAACATTAAAGGAAATGAACAATGTGATTGGCCAATTGTTTTCATTAACTTACAAACAACGAAACAGCTATTTTCTTATTAAAGACTGTAGAGAGAGAGAGAGAGAGAGAGTGAGAGTGAATGAGAGAATGATTCTTAATTACAAAACTTAATAAAAATATTGTAAATACGAAATACTCTTGATTTCCGAATAAATTGATAAGAATTAAATCAATGTAAAATATGTGTTATTAGTCGACTAAAACAAATTACTAAGAAATAATCTACAAATTGAGATATGTTAGATTAACCTCTTCGAAATATAAGAAATAAGTAATGATGACTTCTTTCATTTACATATACTTAAAAATAAAGTAGAATAGATAGACGTTACACTACGATTGAGAAGTCTGATTGCCTATTATGATGGAGATGATTATACCGACTTCACCCTCTACCGTAATCTCATTCAAATTTTAAAACAAATCCATTTTCGAGTAAACCGAGAAGGAACTCATATAAACTTTAAAAAATACTACATCATCCGATAAACTAATAATTGAGTGATAAAGAAATAAGATTTAGAACGATAGATATATTTGATTTTTTATTAATATGTTCATCGGTCAGACGTTCATTCAACCGCTGAAGACGAAATACTAGTTAGAAATAGAAATAAAGTGATTATGTGGGTTATATGTGCCCCAACATCGATTGAAACTCATAATGTGAGTGTATTAAACCCGAGGCTAAAATTTGAAAATGATTAAATAGTTATCTTACTCAACTAATAGTGTACATTATCTTTAAAATTCTAGATATAGAACAATATATAGTCCTATGAGCTAATTTATGAAACAAGTCTTAAACAAGATACACAAAAGATTTATAAATACGAGAATTAAATTACGACAATACAAATACTGTTCAATTTTTGTGCGGAAAGTTATGACACGATGTTAAGGTATATTTTACTGATACTTATAAGTTCAGTTGGTGCATCAATTATCACCGACTATATAATATTGAATCAAAATGAGAACTATAATAATTATGATTTATTGAATGGACAGTCGTATGAATTAGTAGCTATTCAAAGTCCTCAATAAATAGAAATAAGAAATCCAAGAAGCGAAATTGCAGTAATTAATATTACATTGGTGGAAAAACATTACACTCTGAACATCAGTGTTTCGGGAAGATTCAGATGTGGAGAATTCACTAATGTCACCAATGGAGGTAATTTAATAGCTAACTCAACTTCGTGGAGAATAATTAAATACGAAGTCGCAACTTTCTATAAAACAATTTGTTACGCTACCGGAAAAATACAATATAGACCTGATGTGTTGTCAGAAGACGATATGAGAGGTCATTCAGCCAACAATTCATTCTTAGTGATGGACGAAAGTTGTGAAGAAGTTTCGGTAACAATAGAATCAGTTATGACTTATGAACTCGAAACCGTATCGAGTTCATTATTGATACGGTGTTCTTTAAGGATACAAATGGATAAAGTGCTGAATTTCACAACAAATAAAACAAAATTATCTGAGCTGGAAATCATTGATTTCAGTAATGATTTCCTTAAGACGCTGTCGAATCCTTGGGTTACACTAACTAATAATGGTCACACGCATGTTTCGAATTTGAACTCAATCAACCATTCAACCACAGAGAGACATAAATCGGAAGCGAAGATAGCCCAGATTATAAATAATAAGACCAGATCTACGGTCAAATCGAATATTACTTCTAGACCTACGGAGAAAACTACACTGTCCACACCAGCTATAACCACCACAACTACAACACCGAAATTTACCCCCACAACAACGACTACTGCTACATCAAAACCTACAACCACCACCACCACTACTACTACGACACCAAAATCTACAACCATTACAACCACTAACACTACAACACCCAAACCAAATACAGATAGTAACTAACCCACAGAGAAGACTACACAATCCACAACAAAAACATCGATCACCCACACTACGCCAAAACCTACAACAACCAAAGCAACAAACAACACTACACATCACCCAACAAAAACACCCATATCAAATACACATTCACCCGAACTACTGAGAACACAACAACACAGACACCTAAACCTATTAGCAACACTATCCAGATGAACAACATAAGCCAAATTCAAAACAGAAGGAATACTAAAGCCGACGTCATCGAAAGAGTCTCTGATCTGTTACACCAATCAATGGAATTACAAAGAATGGAAAGTCTGAAACTTACCCCGAAGAATCTACTTCTGATAACACCAATTCATGTAAGAAAACTACTCACAATACGACTAATGAGAGAAACATGACAGTCGGCCACAGAACGACCAAAACCAGTCATCCGGCATCCTAAAACATGACATCTACAATAACTCAGAACCTAGGACCTTTGGTTAATCCTAATGAGATTATAACTAGAACCGATACGGCGAGTCAGTACTTTGCTTTGACTAATGTCAGACATCTATTAAGTACCCCAGAGCCAGTTAGCTCTGCTGCTGAAAAAGTAGACGCCACCACTGAGACGGTCTAATTAAACACAATTGACACCGATGAAGATCTAAACACTAAGAAAGCTGACGGGAAGGGAGACACAAAATGTCCAGAAGTATTAAACGAAACATTTGATACAAACAGCCACGTGTATGCATCTACGATTACGAATAGGACAGAGACCGAGATTAAACACAGTACATCATAAAGTAGTACACAACCAAGTTGTGCATGTGAGCTGTTCAGCTTTAACCAAAACGATCACTCACATCTCAACGGAAACACATATTGCTACTATTACAGATAGAATAATCATGCCAACGACTACTACAGCGTATTACACAGAAATGATGACAAAATTCATAGATTTACCATGTCTCAAAAGAAATAAACAGAAAGGTTATCACAGCACTGTGTTGAAAGATAAATCAAAGATAGTGAATACTTAAAATACAAAGATAAATTATACATTATATCTAGAAAGAATAAAGTGAGTGGTAAGAGACAAAAAATTCATAATAGAGATGTTAATGGTAACAAACTGGCTAACAACCAGTCTGATGGAACTGATCTGTATGCCCCGTCTGATCACAAAGACCCAGCTCGTGTGATTTGGGTGAGAGAAGGGCGTTCTCTAGACTAGTTTAATCAGGGAGCAGGAAAAAGTTTGGAAGCGCTTGTAGCAAGTAGAGCAAGATCCACAACTAGCACAACTTCAACATCAGCTACCACTATTACGTCTACCTCGACAACGCAATCACCTATGGTTACGCCACTTTTTTCGACACCCTTTGAAGATTTTGATTCTTTACACAAAACGAACGAAGAAAGTCAAGTAAAAAACGGTCGAAAGAAGAAAAGATAAAGAATTAATTGAAAGTATAGCAAAGATAAATTATAGGTTTGATGACACCATGTATTTCGCGAAAGCAGCCAGATATGGCATAGAATTTAATAAACTTGGAACTCTATACGCATTTAGCGACGAATTTATAAAATTCATAAGAGTCGAGTTCCCGTTCTAAGACTTCAAACTTCCGAAAGTAAACAATTTAAAATCCTGCTCAAAATTCATGAATCTAATACCGAACGCTGCAAATAGAAACAATACTGCTGGTGTTCCAATGAAGGATGTATTGAATAGCACTTGTACTAAGTTCGAAGAAAGTATGGAGAGATTTGGAGACCAAATCGATACTACTGCTAATAAAGCTCTCGATGAATTCAATATAAGACAATTGACAAAGGCAAGAACCAAGTGATTAGAACCTATTACGACAGGTATCGCAATACTAGCTGCCTGTTGGGCATTATTGTCCTCAACGGAAATTATTTCATCAAAACATGTCAGAAATGTTTTACACGAGAAAGTCTATCGTCTGGAAGAAAAAGTGGATTCACATCAAGAAGGTTTATAAAAGTTTTAGGAAAATAATTTATTGGATTTACAAAGGAAGTAAGCAGCATTCTGATTGAATTTAACAACAAGCTGTAAAATTTGAGAAATTTCTCAATAAATCAAGCCAGAGAGCAGGGGCAGGCTCTGCAAAATATGTCTACATTTCTACAAGATGAGATGCAATTGCTATCTGTAATATCCAAATTCAACGAATATAGGTTATCAGAGAAAAATCTACTAAAAAATTTTCTCATCATTCTGTTGGATGATATTCAGAATTTTGAGAACATATTTGGAACATTAAGAACAGGAAGATTGAGTCACGCAAAATTAAGTTAAACGAGATTAAGGAAAATACTTGATAAAATAGAAATATCATTGGAAAGAAAATTTGATTTCAACATTAGAGAAATCGACAAACATTTATACTACTCTTTACCATTAATATCGTTCGCCATAGACTCAGATGCTAATGACATTTATGTTAGCTTAAGAATTCCAATGATTCGAAAAGGAATGCCGCATAGGTTTATCATGATCAAACCTCAGTTTCTACCATTTCCATGCGCTAGTATCGTTCGCATCGGAAGATTTGGTATGGTTACTTAGTTTATACACAGGAAAATTTATGTATGAAATAAACAACGACGTTAGATATAGGAAATAGTCTAATGCCCTATGAGGACTTTCTAAGGATTCAACCCCAACAGGTGATCTACTTGGATGTTCAGGGAAATGATGAAGAGAAAATTATTACTTTATTCCAAATAAGGATTACAGAGATGCACGGATTACTGATAAATTAATCATGAATGAATTATTATAAAAAATACATAAAATATTTTACCCTGTTGGCAAAGCCACATACAAATCTCTTGAGAAAAGACATCATATGATTTTGGTCAGAAAAGTGTCAAAAATCATTCGACAAAATAGAGTACATCTTAACTCATCCTCTGCTACTATCGCATTATCGATATGGAAGTGAACTAATTCTTAATGAATGTTTTGAATGAATAGAATTATTGAATTGTTTCAAATATATGAATTTGTGTAAAATCTAATGAATAATTTGAATAAAATAATTTTTAAACTAATATAATTGTTTCGTATATTCTGTCACCGGTACATTAATCATAACTATATTATTGTGTGTTTGTTTGAAATTTCCATTGAAAATCATAAAAGTTAAATCATATAATTTTCATCTAGAATTAAATATCTTATATCATTTTCAATGGAAATTTCAAAGTTGAATTCGTGTTTTGAAACTCTTTTTATATAACTTTCTCAAGTCAATTTTTAATGAAATAAAAAGTATAAGATATTTCAAATATTCATCTTTCAAAATTACTATATGCCCTACCCCCACCACTCCTTTTCAAATTGAAAATGGGACGTTTGCATATTTGAAGTTATTTCATAAATTACGTAAAATAAAAAAAATTTTGAAATATACATTTTGTCAAGCTTAAATCGAAGTTTAATATTCACTTAACAAAATTAAAATATCTTATAAGGTTGTGAAGTAATATCTATTTAAAATGAAAGAACAAATTTTTCAAAAAATATTCAATTAATTATTTTTAATACTTTCTCCAATCCGATTTTGATGTTTCCAAGTTTAAAATAATGTATTTGTAAGGTACTTTGATTACTATACTAAACCACTCCCCCACCATCCCCGGCTTGATCTGTGACTATGACCTGTGCGTTTGCATGTGCATCTCTGAGAGTTCATCTCTAATTTTAAAAATATTTTTGGAGGACAACTAGAAGATGTTGGTGTTTCATGTAAAATTTACAGAATTGAAATATCTTTTACGATTGCCGAGGTATTCCAAATTTACGATTTTTTTGAATATACTTATAAATAATACATTCTTTTATTTTCTTCTCTCGTTAATCGATTCATACACACCTTATTGTATCACTCATTACAAGTTAATTAACCTGTTCGTTTGTTAAGCGATTCGTACACACTTTAGTGTATCAATTAATACATGTGAGTTAACCTATTCTGTTGTTGGATTCATACACACCTTAGTGTATCACTCACTACATGTAAGTTAACCTATTCTGTTGTTGGATTCATACACACCTTAGTGTATCACTCACTACATTTGAGTTGACCTATTCTGTTGTTGGATTCATACACACCTTAGTGTATTACTCACTACATGTGAGTTGACCTATTCTTCTGTTAATCGATTCATACACACTTAAGTGTAGAACTCATTACAGGTGAGTAAATATATTTTTGCTAAAGCATTTAATACACACTACATAAGTATATTAGGGCGTAAAGACACACTCTCTGATTAATATAAATACAGTAATACCCACAAGGGCAGTATATTGGGAGTTAAGACACAAGCTTTGATTCATATACATTAAGTAAAACCAATTAAGGTAGTATATTGAAGGGTTAAGACACAACATCTGATTGATATACATCAAGTAAAACCCATTAAGGTAGTATATTGAAGGGTAAAGACACAACCTCAGATTGATATATATTAAGTAAAACCCATTAAGGTAGTATATCGAAGGGTTAAGACACAACATCTGATTGATATACATCAAGTAAAACCCATTAAGGTAGTATATTGAAGGGTAAAGACA
>JAQFXN010003504.1:0-10855 GCA_034693365.1 Liacarus xylariae | reverse complement strand
AATCCCGAATTTTCGATTTTGGCTAATCTCATCAGAAAGACATTATCAAATGTCACATAATTTCTCATGGAACCATATTCATATCTCATATAGTTTATCTATTAAAAGAATATTCTCGATGATAACATCGAAATTCAAAGCTGTTGAATATAACCAAAGAAATACATTCATTTGTTTTGTATTAACTCTAGTCTTTTATTTCTAACATTTTTAATCGTTTATTCACTAAATTATAAGAAAATTTATGTAATTTTAATCATCCTATAGTCCTAAAACTGCTAAATAATTTGTCTTAAAAGTCTTAACAATTTGTCACAAATTAAGATCAATTCATTGAATATTTTGTTTTGTGGATCAAAACAGTCATAACTTGAAATTATGACCAAATTTCAAGTTACCTTTTTGAGAATACCCTTTAGGATTTTAGACTTAGGAGGTATTCTGTGCTTTTCGCTGATTGATTTTCATCATTCTCAACTTATTACAAAAGAATCCGACATAAGAAATGCCGGGCGCATCTCCTTTAGTGGGGTGCCGGGGCATAATATTCTTTACTCCATTAAATTTTAGTCGAAATGATTTAGTCCTTTTAATTTAATCCTTGTAATTTAGTCGTTTTGATGTGGATCCATAATTGACATTAAAAGGTGTAATTTTAAATCATTTATTTTATTTCTGTGACAATAATGTCATGAAAAGCATTTTACACTGAATTATCAATACATTGATATTTACTAAATGTCTTATTTTGTTGAAAGCTATAGGATTTTGGTATTTGACTACAAGTGACCATTGATTTGGTAATCGATGAAGTTTTGGTGAACATAACTAACAGAGAATCAACAAAACATAACAGAAAATCGTTTTTTAATAGAAAACTACTCGAAATCTATGCCTTTATTAACTAAGAAAGGCTCAGATGAACGAAGAGTTCAAACGAGTGAAGTAAACAATGCGTCGTTAAGTATAGGCAAAGCGTCGACACCTTCTAGAGTGCCATTGAGTCCGCAAAGTCGATGTGAAGCTATGCTTCACAACGGGTCAGGGGTTTTCAGCACCAGTACTCCTCCACTCTCACGACAGAGAAGACATTCTAAACTGCACTTAAGAGTCGCGTCAGAGATCAGTGTAGATCAGGATTCCGGTTCACAAAACACTGTTAATAAGGATCGATACAGAATTGTAATAATGGGATCGAGTGCTGTCGGCAAGACTGCGATCGTCGAACAATTCCTATACGGTATGTGACAAGAGTTACCACTTCTTCCTCGTCTATTGATTTCTAAATTAAGTTAAGAAAATGATTAAACAAAATAAATCCTAAATATTTCAACGAAATCAGGACTCAAACAACTTTCAGATGAATGAGGAATCTATTGAATGCTTGAATAATATCATTATTGGATTATTCTTCTCTCAATATATCATAAATTTAAAATAAAGTCTAAACAATTCCCTTTTGATAGACTTTAGTAAAAATTTCAAATAAAGTTCTCTATAAATGCCACTAAAGAATATTCAAATTTTGAGTAAATATTTTGTTGGATAAGTAATATTTTATGGCATAAAAACTAGAACCTGCCCCTCCCCTGTGTGGCTCTTTATGTTTAGTTATTGTTTTGGCAAAATTTTCAGAAATAAAGAAACAAAAGATTCTTTTTAGCCTGAAAGATTACAGATGTGTACAAAATTCTGTACAAACTAGTTGATTTCTGAACAGAAAAACAAAAGAACGCCTACATGCGAGCCCTTGACATTTTGAGTTTCTCATCTGTTATCTATTGTTTGTTTCCCTAATTTAATAAAACAATATATCTCAATGATGCTCTTTCTTTTATTTTTCACTTTCAATAATAGAACAGTTGCTTTAATAAAACAAAATTGAATTTTAAAAATTAAAAAAGATATTGCTTTGTAGAAGAGATTAATCAAATAGAGTTTATATAAGACATTTATTTTTGATTCATTTCATAAAAATTTATAAAAGCTGTGAAATAAAATCAAAAATAAATGTATGAAATTATTGAAAATATTTGTTTTATAAATAATTGTAATCAAAAATATTGTAATTTTAAATTTGACATTTTAATTTACATATTTTGTTCTAATGCCTTGATAAATTCAGTTAATCTCAAATTTGAATAAACGGGTGAATATCTACTGTAAAAATCTATTCTCTGCTAAGGAAGAGAAACAATTTCTCAATACTCTGTATAATAGATATTATGACTCCAGAGAACGTTTATGATAACTATTATTCGTAGAGATGTTGAAAGACAATAATAGAGTGTAGAATAGAATAAATTATAAATATATTCAAATGATTTCATTCATTTAATGTAAATCTTCTTAACACAAATTTTTTTAAAATTTCAAATTGGTTTCTAAATTAAAGTAAAATTAAACTCGTTTTTATTGCCGAATAAAAGTCAAAATAGTTTGGATTTCTATGCAATAGTTTACTTAATAGGATTGATATCTTTATGCGATTATATTTGAGGACAAATTCAATAACAGAATAATATGTTTCCATTTTTGATGCATTTTATTCTGTAATTCTGTTTTTTAAACGTAATTATAGTTTCAAATACACAAATTGAAGAAAACGGAGGAATTGACGAAAACACAGTCTCTGAACATGTTTTTAATATTTCATATTTCAATATTCAATGTTTAATAATATTTCAAATACAATACAATTGAGTTATACTTTTTTTTATTAAGTTAATGACACAGATGTTTGTCGTTATGCTGTTTCTGAATAATGGATGAAATAACCTAATGATGAACTGCATCTTTTAAGACGGAGCAATGTTTTCTATTATTCACTGAATCCTCTGTTTATATTATAGTTTTTCAAAATTCTTTTTTTTAGAAACGTTGACAATATTTATATAAACTTTATGGTAATTCTAGGAATTCGATAAAATTTTGACAGAAATTTAAAGAAATGTGAACATTGATGAACACTAGTATGAGTTTAACCAAAATACTCAATTCAGTTCTCAAACAGAGGTACAGCACATACTTTTAGCTTTTTTACTATAATTTTACAATACTTGCAGTTTAGTCTGTAATAAGAATTTAGACATGTACAAAGAATTTTTCAATTTAGTTTTTAAGTGTATAATGTTAATTTAATAATATTTTCAGTGTATTTCAACACAATTTAGCTGAATATTCAATTATTAAATATAAATATAAAACAATTAAAAAAATTTTGGAATAATCAATAAAATCCTTCCTATTTAAGTTTAATTTAATAACAACAACAATTGTAAACTAGTACCACTTTCGGAGACTATATTAATGTCACATTTATCTAAAATCTTTGAGGGCAAATGAATCTGGAAGGAAGGTGAAGAAAATCATAGGGGCTATCATTTTATAGATGCCTTCGCGCATCTCTGTATATGCATAAGAAAAATCAGTTGCAAATACATTGACTCAATGAGTATTTCTTATATCACTATATTATACGATAAATATTTTTGTTTGCATTTTATTGTTTGCAAATTTTATACTCGATTTCTTAAAGAATTTTATTTCTATTATTTACGGCTCACATAATGTGTTCACTTGTGTTCACATTCTATAATCTAATTATATTATTATTCCTTAAATATCTTTTATATCTTATATAATCAATCATTCATTTCAAAATTCAAATTTAATCTTATTTTTCATGAATTAACATAAGAAACGAATAAAGTTTAATGCATTTTGAAAATATTCACTCAAAAAGAATAAATTCCTCGAATTCAATCATTTTTGTCACAAAACAAATAAAATTATAAATAGTAAATCATAAGTATAGTGCCAAATAAATTGCATTATCCTGTATATTTTTACGGCACTACACAAATTGGATACAGTTTAAAATTATTTTTTAAATGTGAAAGTTGATTTGTAATAGTTGTTTATCGAAATGATCTAGTTATTCCAGAGTTTCTTTAAACACGACGTGAATGATCACATAAATAACAGATATTGTCCAATAATAGTCTAGTGTTGGGAATAAGATGTATATTAATTCATGTAATATCATTCACGTCCAAAATCTCCAAACCCAGATTGTCCAAGACCGTATATGCTGCCGTCTTAAAATGTCCAAAACCATATATACTGAAAAATTATTTATATGAAATAAACAAATTAATACAAATAAATTAGCATAAATTATATAAAAGATTTAACAATAAAGCTTTCCGGTTTCCTTTAAAGGGAACCGGGGACTTCTTTCAGTCACTCGTTTGTTAAATTTAATAAAAACATTATATTAGGAACAATTTTCAAATACTAATATTTAAGAAGCCTTGATAGAATTTTCTTCATTTTTTGGGGGGTTTGGACATCATGGGTTTGAATGTTCGGGTTTGTACATTTTGGTTTTGGACATTTCAGGGTAATCTCGAAATCCATATCATGGGCACTTTAACTACATTTCTGCTGCAGTTTGGAATTTAGAGGAAATGATATTATTTACTTAATACTTTTTATTTTTGACTCAGAACAAATTTCAAACATTTATTAATGTTCATTAAATTCATGTATAAAATTATATTTTCAATCGTTGAACATTAGTAGAAATATTTTTCTAATTATGTTGTTTCAAGTTTATCCTCATTTATTAATCATGTGAGAAAAAAATATTAATCTCTAAATAAAAATTGAAAATTTTATAAATGACACTATTTTTTTATTAATTAACTTTAATAATTTTAAGTGCAGTTAAACAATTCGCAATGTGTAAGGCAGTAAAGTTTATTATTGATCATAACTTGCTCCTATAAGTTTTAAATAGAAGCGAGATGAACAATGTACTATATAATGGTCCAAAATACTATACTGTACATATTCTAAATATTCTCGGCTCTCAATACAGATTGCACTGCATATTAAAGTACTATATGTTTGAAGTAGAGGTCGAAAACGGATACAAAATTAACTATCCGATCCAATCCAACTTTTTTCTCAATGCAATCCGATCCGATCCGATCCGAACTCAAAAATTATTGTATCCGATCCGAAAATTTTATCCGAAATGATAAATGGCTCAAAAACTTTTTTTAGGTACAAAATTAATTCCAATCAAAATGCGAGCGATTAAGTAGCAATTTGTCGATTATATGAGTTAAAATTTGAAATGTAATGCTATTTTAATATTGTTTCTTAAGATTTTAGACTTATTTATGAAAAATACCACTCATGGCATATAATATTTTGACTTTAGGATAAAATTTGGATAAGTATTTCGGATCCGATCCAATCCGATTTTTTAGAGGCTAAATCCGATCCGAATCCGATCCGAATCCGATCCGAACCGATCCGTTTTCGACCTCTAGTTTGAAGTTTAGTTGAAATAAAAACTACTCATGCATTGGAATCAAAGCTGATAAACCCCATACTTATTTGATAATAGTCTGGTATTTAGTAAGACGAACTTATACTTACATAAGTTCGTCTGATTCAATGTCAAAAACTTATCATAAAAAGTATGCCCTTTGTCAGTTCTGATTGGAATAGTCAAAGTATTGGAAAAGCATTGAAATATGAGGTGGATATCTACAGTTCGTAACAAAAGTCATAGACCACTTGCCATGTAGAAGATCGATAACTTGGTAACCAAAATGTCTCAAGTAATAAATGGGCTACACTTCAAAATGGGCCTATGAGATGTAAGCTTATGAGAATCTTATGTGATGGAGCATAGTATAATCTTATGGGGATAGGAGCATCGAATGCAATCAGAATCTATGACAATTCCATGGAATAGGAGTCTCCAATGCAACGGGTACCCATGATAATCCAATGGGATAAGAATTTATATCAATTCTATGAGATAGAAATCTATAATAATCATTTGAGATGGAAGTCTCTAATGCATGGGAATCTAATACAAATCTATGGGATGAGAGCCTCCAATATAATGAAAACTAATTATAATTCTATAGGATGGGAGCTTAAGAACCACTAAATATTTTACTGGGAATGCGAAGTAATATATATTAATGGTCATTTCTTGTTTATTATGTGAATGGTCTATGACTTTTGTTACGGACTGTAGATATTAAAATGTTGTTCGAAAAGCAGTGCGAACAACATTTTAATATCTACAGTCCGTAACAAAAGTCCCCGTTACGAAAAGGGGAAAGAAGGTTTTTGTCACCCGACTGTGGAGAGCATCGAATATCTGGATAAAGACTTCAAACTGTGCGCAAAAAAAGAAAGGCCTTAGGTTTTATATTTTATATCAAGACTGGCTAACTCTGAATGTGTGAAAATTGCATTTGAATTCTAATTCTAAGAATTTGGAATTTCTTAATCTTCACTATATTTAGTAACCTATTGCTGGTTTAATATAATTTGTGTATATTATCTTTTTAAAAAAGAGTTAATCTGAACTAAATATTATATATTATCAATTAAAGTCACTAAACATTGAGATAAAAATTAAAACAACTTTCGTTATAACTTATATTAATTTATATATAATTAAATTATATGACAGAATGGAAACAAAATAATAAACTAAATCTAATATTCGTATATTTAGGTTCATTTCCAACAAACCATTCGGCAACTGTTGAAGAACTACATAAAGGAGAATATGAAGTGGGCGGAGGAGGAATAATACCTCTCGAGATTTTAGATACAAGTGGTATGACATGACTTAAATTTTGTATTAGAAACAGAACTTTATTATCACTTTATAATTCATACAATTGTACGGTAGGATCGTTTGAGTTTCCAGCGATGAGAAGACTTGCCATTTCCACAGGTCTTTAGTTTTAAATTGTTTCATAAAAATTAATATTTGAATATTTCGTCTCAAAACAGGCGATGCTTTTGCTTTAATCTATTCGATCGATAATTCGGAGTCATTTGAAGAATTGAAACGATTGCGCGAAACTATATTACAAGTGAAAGGAGATGTCTATTGTCCTATAGTTGTTGTCGGAAACAAATCAGATTTGCCCGAAGACATGAGAACCGTTGGCATTGAATTAGCGGAATGTGAATGCATTGATTGGGACCACGGATTCGTTGAATGTTCGGCGAAGAACAACCAAAACATAGTAAACATCTTCTCTTCAATGCTAATTCAGGCCAGACTTAAGGGATGTCTTAATGTCAACCAAATACTCGCCTCCAATACATCCAAACACCACTTCTCACATCACTCTAGAGATCACAGTATTTGTGGTGAAGGCATTCGGACTAATAATCAAAGGCGTCGTTCGAGTCTTCCCATAAGCGAACTCTTCCACAGATCTCCTGCGCCTCCAATCACTGGATTGAGTCAACAGCAGAACAGAGATAAGTCTGCGTTTCGCAAACGGAACAGTTGTACTCCTTCTTAGACTTCTGTACCGTTCAATTGTCTTCGAGAAGACGTGAAACTTATATTCAATGAATTTCTTAAAAATCTATTCAATAATTATTTGCTTAAAAATGCAAATATTTAATGATTGACTTAAACATCAAAATTAAGTTGAATTTAAAATTAAGAAATGATTTGAAATATTATATGTAATTAGAGTCTAAACACACGTATTATTGTTCCTCAAGAGCTGCACATAATATTAGATAATATTCTGTAAAAGTGTGTTCAATACAAGTATTTATAATTCACTGTACAGATCAGTCGTGAACGATGCCGGACAGTACAAAAACGGACAGGGAGGTCAGATATTCAGACATTCATAGTTATAGTTTCTGTAGTGATAAGTCCCCTTATATAATGTAGATTTTATTAGACCGGGTCTACTGTAACAGTAGAGATAATAAACCAATAAAAGGGCTAAAATATTGTATTTATCATTAGTTTTACATTAATCCTGATTACAATTTTGATAGAAATAAATATTTTCATCAGTATTTTGATTCCACAGTATAAAAGTTCTTATATAGCCTTCACTGTGCTCTCATCTAAAACATACTGTATATGACAGGAGCTCTACTGTAACAGTATTTTTCAGTCATACCAATCAAATATGACAAGTAAATTGTTAAAAGTGTTTGAATTGCAATTTCAAATGCAGAGCACATACATTATCACTAATTTTTGACGCATAATACACACCTGTTTTATGAATTGCTTCTTTGTCTCGCAATGAATCCATGAACCCATTTAAATAACAGTTACTAAAAATTACCTGTTTTGTTAAAAATATCATCCAGGTTTGATATTTAATTTCTTATAAATCTGTCCTCTCTGTCCAACATTTGAATTGTCTCTTTAAACAGTTCTGTCAATAAAAGTACAAATTATTTGAATGTACTTTAAAATCATGATTCATATCTAGTAAATGACACTCGATATACAGAATATTATATAACCCATTAATATACAGCATATTCTATATGAAAATGCCATTTATTTTAAAAGTTATTGGAATTGATATAAATTTTGTAAAAATTCTCAATTTTCTGAAAAGTTTGAATTTACAGAAAGAAGTGGAATAAAAACAAATTCAGCATTTGATTAATAAATCAGTCCGGTATACCTGTTCACTACAAAGTATGGTTTATATAGTGCTCAAACATTACTCTATTTATTTTCATCTAAATATATATTACAATAATTAATGTTTTGCTGATTTATTGTGGTTATAGAGAATAGGATTTGTTTTTTAAAATTATAAAACAATATATAATATAATGAGTAAACTGTGTTATATCTAACAAAAGCCCTATTTAGAGAAATTTGGATAAATTTTTGTGATAAATAATTTTTGACCAAAATTTTACCAATTATTGCAAAATGAATTAATTATTTGCCATTATATCTATCAATAAATTGTGATTTTCTTAGATATTAAACCAATTTTGTGTAGAAAATATAGAATTAGAGTTTTGACCCTTCAATGCAATTCATTAGCGAAGTTTCATATTTTCTAAATTACAGTATTTTAGATATGAAAATTTCATCAAGATCATAATTTCGATAGTATAATATTCTAATATAAAGTTTCAATCGTAAACATTCCGATTCACTCCAAAAGATGGCACAAATAAGTGTTCATTCTATACATTAATCATAATTTATCATTCATAAAATATTTTAAAACTATACTGGTATAGTTTATGATCAATTTGATTTATTGTTTAATTAATAATGCATTCATTAAAATCATAAACCATTGAAATTGTTTTCTTTTGAGATAATGTTAAATGAATTTAAACGATTGAGAAATGATTTAATAAGTCCTTTGTTAAAAATCTTTTTTGTCGTGGATTAATTAATTTTAAATGAATCTTGTTAAATTAATAAAATCAGAATTTTTCAATTGTTTAATTTCAATACTCTGTTATAATAATTACGAGCTAATTGATGGCTGAATTTATGAAAAACTATTTTATGTAATCGTTGTATTTACTAAAAATAAATAATTGAAGAATAATTAAACGAAGAGTATCCTGCTAATTTTCTACATAACACTAGACTATGTCTCGCTTCGACAAGTTCTATGTTATTCGATAGTCATTCTTATGTTTTATTTAAATGTTGTCTTGACTTTCGTGTATAACCGAAATACTATTTCGAACTTTTTTGATGTTTTTAAATCAAATGTCTTCTGTTTTATCAAGAATTTTAAAAAACTTGGTCGAATTTTACAGAATAATCTCACTCAGATGTAGCCAAGCTCTGTCGGACAGGTAGATTAAGGACAGGATAAGGGAGAGGGGTATTTTTGAAAAAATACTTCTCAAAACTAAGAGGAATAATATTGAGTATAATATGAAAACATCGCAAATCAGAGTAATGTAAAAATTCCTTTCGGCGTAAATAGTTAGGGGAACATTTTGCAAAATTTCGGAAGTATTTAGACTATATCGCCCTTGGCTATCCCTGACTACACTTTCAGCACCATTTTCTCCAAATGTAGGGATGGGATGTATCAAAAGCGGTTTATTTAATAATCAACTATTAATCATAAGCAGCTATGCCTGACTGTACCCCCTCTTTTGATATTTCTAGTCTATAGAAAATTTCCCTGTCTCTATACAATAAGCAATCGTTATAATCCGGTGATCCTGGTTCGATGATTTAGTTGATAATATAACAAAACACACGTTTAAATAAAATATTCGAAAAATCAATTTATATTGTTTTAATTGAAATTATGGAAAAAGTCATTGATATTGGTTTGCTTTGAAATCTAAAACAAATTTTCGATAACTTTTTTTCTGAATGTCTATTAATCAGAAATGTCCAAGATCAGAGAGGGCCAACAATGTCGAGTGCCTTATATTTGAGATATCGCCGAAATAATCAATTCAGCGTATTTGTCACATTATTCTAGGTAATTTAGGGATTGAAATTTTTAAAATTTAGTGGAAGGGTCGAAAACTTAGAAAACAAAGATTAAAGCCTTTTCGAAATCGAAGAGGTGGATATCTTAAAAAAAATTCCAGATGATTTGACTGAGAGAAGTAAATTCTGAACAAACATTTACCACAGGTTTGTGTAATACTGTATGATCAGCAAATTGATAACTGAATATCTAAAGCCCTTTTCCAGACAAAATAAATCTGGGATCCTCAAAGGTAACAATCTCAGGGGAGATTTTAGTTTTGTCAAAATGACCCAGAGGTATTCCGGGCTGTAACATCACAAAGGGCATCACGGTACTTCTATGTCATGTTTATAAAATAAAACGAGGATGTTGTTTTAATGTCTAGTATTGCATACGACAACAAATTATGTGAAAAATATTTGTATAACTCTAAACATTTGCGAACTGATCACTATTTAGTATCAAACTTCGAAAGCAAATAAAATTAAAACTAAATGAGATAATTGAAAAATTTCAAAACAGACTTTTAAAGTGACTAAAGAAGAATGTTT
>JAQFXN010003503.1:0-10855 GCA_034693365.1 Liacarus xylariae | reverse complement strand
ACTCTGACGCATGCGCAGACTAACTGGTCGTAATTTATGTATGATGTAGTTTTATCTGAATTAGACTATGTAATTTATGAATTGTATCAAAATGGATGAGCCCTACAGTTAAATACAGCGCATGTGCAGAAATATTGACGACGTAATTTATGTATGATGTAGTTGTACCTGAATTAGACGACGTAATTTATGTATTGAACCAAAATGGCAGCTCGCTATAACTCACTGTAGCGCATGCCCAGACAAATAGACACGACGTCATTTATGTATGACTTAGTGTTGCCTGTTTTAGACAACGTAATTTATGTAATATAGAAAATGGCAGCCCATTATAGCGCACTGTAGCACTTGCGCTGAGTTATTAGCGTTACGTAATTTATGGATTACGCAATTTTTGCATATTTTCTTCGATGTAATTCATGAATGTACCCAAAATGGCGAACAACTGTAAGGCAACTGATGACTTAATGCCTCAATAATATGCTAGCACTATAAGGAAAATCATGACGTAATTTATGAAAGGCCCCAAAACTGGCCTTGCATTGTAAGGCGATGACGTCAGTGCCACGCCCTTTTCTCTCGTCCAATCACAGAGCTGCGGCGCTAATGCTATATTACTACTTCAATCGATGAATTAATTGTTTGGTTTGAATGCAATCAAAATATCAATAAATGCTTGGTTTGAATACAAAAAATATATTAATCACTAATGGATTTAAATTTCATATTTAATAAATTCAATTATTATTTGACAAACAATATGTAATATATTAAATATTATTTGAGAGAATCTTTTTGTTGATTAAATTTCCGATGCAGTAACGAATTACTTGTATTATTAGATGTTTGCACTTCAGATAAAATCTGGTTAAAACATAAACTACACTCTTTTTTTAATGCCCATTTTTATTTTTTGCCTCCTTTACTCTATAGACCGATCGTGAGCTTTACAGGCTGATTCAGCCTGTAAACATAAACTTTACTGATGCTAGCATTTGGATAGACGTCGTCACTATTAAACATTCATATATATCATTATAGATTATAATGAGAAAAGTGTAAAAAATAATAAATATAACAAATATATTCTAATCATTTTATTTGAATAAAAATATCACAGAAATTAGTTACAAATTAACATTATAAAAGAATCTATTTAATATTTAACAATTTGTCATAATTTGGTGTTATAGAATTTGAACAAGATATACGCAAACATGCGCTCAAATTATAATTGTTTGGTTTGAATGCAATAAATATATAAATCGATGAATAGATTATTTGGTTTGAATGAAATTAATATATAATTCAATGAATAATTGTTTGGTTTGAATACAATTAATATATGAATCAATTAATTAGTTGTTTTATTTAAATAAATGTAATGATTATATCGATCACTGATAACTAATTTATTGAGAATTAATAACTTCAATTAATTTTTTGCCAAAAATGCTTAATATATTAATAATTAATTGACATAAAGTCCAAAATACTTAATTATATTTTTAATTACAAAAAAGTAACGAATTATTTGTATTATAAATGATCTTTATTCAGCTTCAATCTGGGCAAAACATAATTATGTGCTACATTCATTTTTTTAATACTCTGTTTAAATTTTGCTCGGGTTTGTTCCAGAATCTAGATAATTAGAAAGATATAATACGTATACAAATGAATCCAAGAGAGATTTTCAATGCGCTTGATATGATCTCATATGCTGTATAAGTAAAACTATCCTGTAATATTTGGTCACATATTTTTGCATTTCCAACGCAAACCCCCATCTCATTCACCCCTAATTATATTTTATTTTAACTATTTTCTGCATTTTTCAAATTTTAATGTCATTTTTGACCGAAAATAATTAACTATTGAAGTGACTATTCTGTGGTTTTAAGCAACTATTTATCAATGGTTTGATCATAAGGTAATGAAGACTACCTGAGCTGTTCGATCGGCAATCTCTGCATTTTGAGAATTTCGTTATTACAGGTTCTGTCGTAGAAAGGATTGGACCGTTCGCTGAAGTAGTCTAAGACGTTGTGCTGATTAAGCACAGGTAGCCATTGGCTGTCACACCAACTGATGTGCAGATGATTGCCCTCTAATCCAATCAATACAACAATCAATACATTTGGCACTCATTTACTCGACTTTACATACCTTTCATGTCATTCATGACTGCGATTCAAATCAATTGAATTAAATCCTTTGAAAACTTATTAAACGATTGCTATTATTATAATATAATTGCAATAAAACTATACTTTTTTATAGTAAACTAATTTATTGTCAAATATTAAGCAAAACAATAGCGAAAAAACAATAAATAAACAAAATATTTATTGAATTTAAATGAAATACAAATTTCAAAATTGTATATAAAGTACGTCTAAAACAAGTTTTCAATTGAATCTAAAATTATTGCAAAATTAATTAATTATTATATTTTTGTTAATAATAACAAAATGAGTGCTCAAAACATCTTATTATAGGATATAAAGTGAAATAAATTGTTTACAAATCATAAGAAATACTGAATTAAATGCCGTTTAAAGAGAGTTCAGAATTCATTAAAGACGTAATGAAAACAAAGTGTGTGTTGTGTGCGAGCATTGAGTGTTGTATTGCTATTGGACTGGGAATAGAGTATTGGCTCTAATGCTGTCTCTGCTGTCGAGTGTCTGCGTTGTAGAGCATTAAGAGGTTTAATATTTATATTCAATCAATGAGTGAAACATTCAGTCACTAAACACTACTAAACAGAGTCTACTCTACTCTTTGGTATCATATCTGCTGTCAATAAAATGCTTTCATTCAAACAAATCATAACTTAAAGACATGTCTTCTAAACGCCTAAAGAATACGACTTTAAATGTATTGAGTCGTGAATACAATGATATATTGTGTCAGAAGTATAGCTCAGATGTGTTGCGAAGCAGATTCAGGTCCGCAAACGACTTGTATCGCAAGGACTTGTACTCTCATTACGGATGCGTTAATGCCATCGAGTTCTCAGACAATGGCCAATGGCTTGTGTCAGGTCTTAAACATTTAGATATATTCTGTTTTACTATAAAATGCGTTTACTTTTGTCAACAATTGTCTAAAGCATTGTATTGTTTACTATTGTATGAAAAGGTGGTGACGACAGACGAATACTCTTATGGGACGTCCAGAAAGCCATTTCAGGTCTGTTTTGTTTGATTCAATTGATTGAAATTCAATAAGTGATTGCATTTTGTTATTTGTATTCAATTTAATCGACGATTGCATTGACTATGAATTGATTGAAATTCAATGCTCTTTCCTATCATTAAATGCTTATGTAATCAATCGATTCAATGCTATAATATGTAAATGTGAGCTATTATTGAATATAAATCTAATATTCTGTGACGTATACGTACATCAGGTGCTGGTCAGCCGCAGATCATGAAAGGGGAGCACAACTCCAATATATTCTGTTTGGGGTTTGACTCTCAATGTCACCGTCTGTTCTCCGCCGGAAACGATGAACTCGTTATGATTCACGACTCTATGACCGGAGAGACGGTTGACGTTATCCTACATAACGACGCCATATATGGCCTATCAGTCAACCCAATTGACGACAACACGTTCGCCAGTGCTTGTGATGACGGCCGGGTCTGCATTTGGGATCTGCGCAAAGAGCCCTCACGAGAGACCACTGTTTTGGCCCGATATACCACTGCCTTTCACGCAGTTATGTATAATCCGTTTGAGAGCCGACTCATAGCGACGGCCAATACTAAGGAAGGCATAGCTCTTTGGGACGTTCGGAAACCACTGTGTGTTCTACAACAATACAACTCCTCATTGTTGTCATCCCAGAGCGCAATGAGTGTCAGATTCAACAGAACCGGAACTCTAATTCTCGCACTGCGTCGTCGTTTGCCTCCAGTCCTCTATAACTTGAAGTCTTCGTATCCGATCGTAGAGTTTGATGACTCGGGTTATTACAACTCGTGTACAATGAAGAGCTGTTCCTTTTGCGGCGATTCTGACCAATACGTGCTCTCGGGTTCGGACGACTTTAAGCTTTATATGTGGAAAATACCCGAACAGGTGTACCAAAACGGGGAATCAAATTCTCCCGAATCCGTTTGGGTCGAAGACGCGGACCTAGTCTTGAGTGGACACCGGTATGAATGAACGCTAATTTGTTTTGTCATATAGTTTTCTAATATTCCTGTATTTTATTGAACGCACAGATCAATTGTAAATCAGGTCCGATATAATTACTCCAATGCTATAATCGCTTCTTCAGGAGTAGAAAAAGTAATCAAAATTTGGAGTACTTTTCCCTTACCTTACGGTTCGGGAGGACTGGAAAACAAAACTACTTATAAAGAGAACCGAAAAGTGTTCAGTCATGAGGACTACATTAATCTGGTGTTAGAGAGCGGACAGTTTGTGACTCATGACTATAGCCACCAATCAGTTCAAGAGGACCCGCGAATGATGGCGTTCTTCGATTCGTTAGTCCAACGAGACATTGAGGGCTGGACTTCGGACTCGAGTGATAGCATTGACGGCGAATCGAGTTTCTATGAGCTCTGTTGGAATGCCGTCCACTCGGATGATTCGCACAGCAATTCCAACTCCAGTGCTCACAATTCAGAGAACGAGGAGTCGGTTCACGACCTCAACAGCTATTACTTTAAATATTTGGATATTATTTCCAGAAGAATAGAATTAAATGATTTAAAGCCAAATAACATGAGTGCAGAAGCAGACAGTGATTTGGCCACAACTTCGACCTCAACAGCAGTCACAACGACTTCCAACTCAAGAAGAGATCGCTTATTACATCCAAAGAATACGAACAATAGCGACAGCAATAGTTTGAATCGTATTTCGGAACTAATCAGTGAGAAAAAGAGGGAACAATTGAAAAAACTGATTAAATTCGCTGTTCGGACGACAAGAAAGAAATTAAAACGAATTGAGAAGCGCTCCGACAGTAAAGCCAAATACGATTTGGTGCCAAACACTGAATCGAACGCATATAAAGTCAAATTGGATGACTTGAAGAAGAAATTGGATTTCTTGGCCCAACGGGTCAACTGTGACTCCAATACTAATGAACACAAACCAGAGAGACAGGCGTACAATAGTCACCGCAACTATCGAAGGCTACGTTTCCTCACAAACCAAAGTGATTTGGTTTTCAATGAAGTGCTGCCAATCGTCTCCTCCTCTTCGAGTTCAGACTCAGACGACTCGAATATGGGTTCGGGCGAAGACCTTTATAACGCCATCTCTACTGAAATGAGTCGAATGAGGAATATAATGAGTGCCGACACCGACTCCAGTGATAGCAGTAGTGATTGTGTTAGTTTACATGAACTGAACGGCACTCACAGTACAGTTAAACATAAACTCAGTTCCAGTAGTGATGAATCAAATGAAGACAAGGAATGCGAAAAACAAAGTAATAGTCAATATTCAAAAGACACTAACAGTGAGTCGAAAGAGGACTCGAAAAACAAGAACAAGACTAGAGTCGGCTTTTTGTCCACTTTAGTCACCAATCAGTACAACAACAGTGACGACAGTGACAGTGACGCCGAGTCCCACAACCATTTGCGCGAACCAGTAATACACTGTCCCTATAAACACAACTTATGTCATGCGTCCACATCCTCTACCAGTGCTAACAACAACGACATTAAGAAGTCGTCGATATTTAAACCGATTGACACTCGAAAGAGATCTTATCGTAAACGCAGAAGAAGTGGAAGTATTAGAGACAAAGAAGAGAATAAAAGCAATACTAATAGTAAAGATTCCGAGAATAACAACAATAATAACACAAATAGTGATAATAATGAGAGTAATCACAGAAATCATGAATAGAGAAACGAAACAACAGTTTTGCACAATTTTAAAGATTAATTAAACACTAAATATAATGAAATATTTGATGTAATTTAATGATTCGTTAAGATTAAGAGAAAAAATTGTTAAATAAAATTATAAATCAATTATTAAAACTTAAATATTATATTAATATTTGTTCTATTATTTAATTACATCTATTAATTACTTTATTTATTACATTATTATTACATTTAGTTTTTCTATTACATCATTGGATTCAAAGACGAATCGTTTGATTTTATAGACATTTATACGAGAATTACAAAAACAGACACAAAAAAAGAAAAGTTTTTTTTGTTTTGTCTCTTTGGATAAGCTTTTGATTTATTCTACTTTTCTCTTCGGCCAAATCGGTGCCTCTTTTTATCGGTCGGCTCTTCCTTCGGCGTCTGCTTTAAGCTCGTGTCTGATGTTTGTTCCGGACCTGAATTCTCTTGACTATCGTATTCCACGCGCTTTTTATTCTCCCCGTTATATATCTGTGCAATACATTGACAAAAAAAGCTTTACTCAGTATTTATGCGATTCTAACGAAAAGTTGATTTAATTAACATATATTTATGTATCGATTGGAACGAACCTCTGCTTCAGGTCCTAAGAGAGAACACGACGAGAAGAAAGGCCTTAAACTGGGTTTTGGTGTCGAAGAGATGCTGATGTCATCGAAGTCCTGTCCGCTGTCGCTGAGGTCGTCGATGTCCTCCTCGGCGAAGAACTCGTCGATATCCCTCGAGTGCTGTCCGGAGGCCATGAGCTCCTGTTCGAGCGCCGCCTGATATTGTTCTTCTGATTCAAACCCCTCTGAGTCGGGTAACCGAAACTTTTTGAATAAAGCTATGAATTTTTGTTTAAGGTTTCGGTCGTTCCTCTGTTGTGCGCTCACAGCGTTTGGATCGGAGCCCACGCTATCCCTATTGGAGAAGATCTTTCTATTCTTTCTTGTGTTCACTTGTCTTCGCCATTGATTTAATCGGTCGCGAGGACTAAGACTTGTGCTGTGACTTCCGGCTGTCGGCTCCTCCACAGTCTCGCTATCACTTCCCTCTTCATTGGAGGAGAAGTCCTCGTCCTCACTGTCCGCGTCTGCAGACCTGTCTAACGGCACTTTGATATGTCGGCCATTGACACCACTTTCCTGATCCACGGGTTGGCTCTTCAGTGACGAAATCAATATTCTGGCGATTATTTCACTTTTGGCCAATTCTTTAATGTTGTCAATCAGTTCCAACTCTTTGTCCAAATGTGTTGATCGCTGTAAGACTTCGGCCATATTTATGAGACCGAATGCAAGTGTTTTGAAGCCAAGAATAGCTCTATTTTTATATCGTTTTCTTCTCTGAATCATAATTTGCAACTGATTTCCACTTCTCTTCAAAAAGTGCGGGTATTGTAGCGAAAAAGTCAGATCCAATTCAATAGCACCGGCACTCGACTCATTCACATTGGTTACAGTTATTTCATTTGATCTGAGGGTACGTTTAGAGCTTTGCATTTTGACGGCAATCATAATTGTGGTCACCTCTGGACCCAAAGGCTTACACAATACCAAACGAGTTATGTTTAGCGAACATAATCTGAAATATAAAGCAATGGGTTTAGTGACAGACAAGAGATGGACAGAGAGTAGAGAACAGCGATGTTATAGCAATTGGATTGGTTTAACTGAAGTCACTAATCGCTAAATTACAGACAATTGTCATATATTTGATACACAATTTGTTGAGTAGTGGATGGAGTGGATGGACAGAGCACTGGACATATGCACATACCTGGGTATGCAATTGCTGGGTGTTTTGTCTATTTCCCAGCCGCCAAACAGCTTCATAGGCACGGGTCTGTTGGGCCACATCGCACCTGGAGATGACTTATTACCACTTGATTTCTCAGTCATATTGTGTTTGATATAAATATTTGGAAATGATTTGGATTTTATAGAAGCGGTCTATCGATTGACAAAACAATAATAAAAATAATTTATTTTTGAATCATTGAATCATTATTTGGATTATATCTGAGATTCAAATAAATTGTTTTCAATAATAGCGAAGAGTTGTGCTTAAAAACAATGTTTTAATGATTTGATTTTCACAGTAATAGCAAAAGAGGTTTCATATTTGTTATGCACTGAATATAATGTTTTCAAAATATAAATAATAATAAAATATAAAATGATTTGACATCAAATAATTGGTCCGAAACGCAGCCATTATTGACAGTGCATTGCGATTGCGATTACTGTAGGACTCGGTTCAGGACTACATTTACTGTTACTCCACTATTAATACTCACTGCACTGCTCTTAGACTATCATATTATTCACTATTCAAGTATGTGTTGACTCAACACTACTCTCAAACCCATAGCATTACTAATGCCTGGACTGTAAGCAGACTCAGACCCAACTCTACTCTACTCTAATGTATTCAAGGGATGGATATTATTGGCGTTGAGTTGAGTCCACTCTCACGAGAAATACACTAAAAGCACATTTATATCAAACATTAAATTATATTTAATTATTTAAAATAAAAAACAATTTATTCACTAAAAGGTTCCAAAAATTCTATGAAATTCATTGCACAAGAAATGCGAGAAATATATTGAAATCGATTTAATTGATGTGAAAATTATTTATTCAACAAAACGATTGATTTTAATAGATTTGACTGTAATTACATTGAGATTTGTGTTTATAATGAGAGCCAATCAGATGTGAGTCAGACTTAAGTCAAACATTAGGTCGTATTTGAGTGAAAAACAAATTTTCAATTTATGTAAACATAAGAAAAATAAGTGAAAATATTTTAAAAAACAAAAAAATTTCTAAAATTAGTTTACAGTTATATACAATATATAATTGTAATGAAGACTTTGAATAGTTTTGTGGCTTATTTTGATTCAAATGATATAATTTGAGTGAAATTGCAATTATTGTTAAAATGAGATAATAGTGTCAGAGTTTTTGTATTGCTTTACATAATTAGCATAAATAGTGTTCAGAGCTGTCAATCACTTCTCACTTGTCTCCTATCTATTGGACAATACATTCAAATCAATTAATTTTATATTAAATACTCAATTAAAAGCAATATTGTTTTTAACAACAAATTAACTTAAACTTAGTTATTGTTTAATAATATTGGACTTTAACTCTCATATTAAGCAATGACTGAGAAGTAATGCCCAATAAATCTGGTTTTGGGAAATGTTTGCACAAAATCTCAGTCTTTACTTGACTTACAATAGACAATCATTACAATAGTCTAGTCATTCAAAGAGATGATAACAAAGGCAGTGGAGCTTTATTTTGGATTAAATCTAATAAATAAACAGATTTATTGTTTCGGATTTGTATTTGAATGGATTCACAAATAAACTATAAATTGTGTGTAATTCTGATGAGATTTTTAACATTTTATTGAGATTTATTGAATGGTATTTAAAGGTTTTGCATTTAAAATGAACTGATTTGAGGGTCAATTTGAGTATAGAATGTCATCGATTGCACGGTTTATTGAAAAACACAATAATTCTACAAAGTTTTCCTCTTAAGTTAATTCCGGCACGAAATTTGAATAAATACGATTATTCTTGACAGAATTTACATAACAGGAAAACTACCAAGATCACAAATTTAAAATTGCGCAAATGTGAATGACAAATGTAAAAAAGGTGATAAAATATTAATCAGAACACAAATGACAGCTATAGTGCTAAAACTGCCAGTTCAGCCATACCTCATTTAGAATATTTATGCAATATTAACTCAATTTTTACCAAAATCTCAAACTCAGAGGAGGTATTTAGGCTATACCCCCCCCCCCCTGGCTACCCCTGATTTCTACAAATTCTTTATTAATCTTTTATAATTTCTTTATTAGTAACAGATAATATGCAGAGATGAGCTAGAATTACATTACAGATTAATATTGGAAACGTAACATACAAAATTCACTAAATATGGAAAAGAACTGGCTACTTTACTAAAAAAAAGTTCATTCCCACAGAAATAACATTAACTCAATCATACAATTAACCCGAATTTAATAGTGCTTTTGGGTTAATATTACATATTTAATCCAAATAATTTAATTTGGAATAAGTTCATTAAAATTAACCAGATTTTGAAAATTCTTTCATAGATGGATATAGCTTAACTAGGAATGGACAATGAATTCAAAGTCAGGGAGGGTATAGGGTGCTGATAAGAGCCTCGAAGTTACAAGGGGTATAGGGTAGAGTATTTTGCAGGCGTCAAATTCTGCAGAATTTAATTAAAAATGACTTAATTTAACAGAATTTCGACTAATTCTGCAAGAAATTAACAGAATTTGACTAAATTTAACAAGAATTTAACAAAATTCTGTGTTTTAGTGTAAAATATACACAGTCTCAATTGTCGCTTATAAGATGCCTAAGCAGTAAATAACAAAACTTAACTGATAATACAGAATTCGCTGAATTGCATAAAATTAGGAATATGGAAAAAATTGGCATTTAATTACTAACCCTTAATTATCATAAGTTTAATAATTCAATTGATGAAATTGGTCCGAAAGCGCAATTTTGAACTATTAATACTTTTCTAACAAGTAAGAATATATTAATGGCGCATTCTTTTTAATTTAAAAATTGGATGATATATGAAAACAGAAGAGTGTGTTATTATTTAAGATTTTTTTATTACAACAATATAATATAAAATTTATGGTTAAAAATCAATACATATTTCAAATTAGTGTGTCGTTAAAATGATAAAAACAACATCTTGATAATTAGATTATTTATTTTATTCTTTATATAATATTTGGATTGATCATCCACCAAAACAGAATCAAACATACAGTCGCGGATCATTTTAATTTGGACGGACGGTAAGCTTGATTCTTACTAATTAGCTTTGAGTTTTTATATTAGATTAATCTTTAACCGAAAGATTAAC
>JAQFXN010003502.1:0-10857 GCA_034693365.1 Liacarus xylariae | reverse complement strand
ACCATCCACAAGGCTCAGGGACAGACATATGAAGAAGTAGTTGTAGACGTATCGAAGGCACTACAACTTTCACAACTATACACAGCCCTGAGTCGTGCCAAAACATCTGGCGGCCTATATTTGGTCGACAATAAATTGCAAGAAATAAAAGCAAGAACAGAGAACGATCGGTGTGTGCAAAAGTTGGTTGGGATGGAATCGCAATTTCTAGCAACGCGCTCTAATGATATAGAAATCGACGCGCGTTCAATAAAAATCGTTTTCCACAACTTCTCACACTTGGCAAAACACTCAAAAATATAGTGGCGGGTCCTGAATACGTGGCTTCGGATGTCCTCATTTTTTCCGAAACAAGGTCGTTAGATGTCCATTTGGATGGATTCCAATTGGTTTCAGTTTTACAACCACATGACAAGCGTCCTTTTTTGAATGGCTGTATATCTACTGGGAGGCCGCAACATTCATATCCAGACAATTCAATGTGATGTAATTCTCCACAAAGAGCACATATTGAATATTTATTGTTTAACATCAACGAGATTACTACATTCGCCCTCTATGTGTCGCCTTCAATGCCCAAACAATTAGTGATCACAAAATTGGCAGAAGTGATTCAACAACTTCAGAAATTGTCACCAAAAATTATAGTTATCGGCGATTTTAATATGAATATCAACGAAACAAATGGAAAACAATTTTGGCCAGATTTTCGAAATTTGTGCTTCAGTTTTGAAGTGCATCGAATGATTTTGGAAACCAAATTGATCTAGCGTTTTCTATAATTCAAGTCAAGTACGCCGATTATTATGAGTCCCTTATATCGTATCACAAACACATTGAATTGAATATTTAGCTCACAAATTGAATAAAGTAGTTTTTAAATACTAGAGTTGCATAATTATTTTAAACAATTGTGATAATGAATGAAAAATAACCTATATCTAGCTAGTTTATTTTTTTGTAAATTTCTGTTTTGCGGATCTTATTACTACGGTAATGAAACGGTATGGAAATCTATGGTAATAATATAGGATTGGAACTTATGAAATATCGTGCATTAATCAAAAATAATTTCATTGAAAATTACCTTTGAAAACGGAATTATGTTTCGAAGAAATAAGAGTATATACTTTCGTCTCCACCGCCGCCATTACCCATCGCCACCGACGCCAAATAAAAGTTAATTTAAAATATATTTCTTGTAATTCGTTACTTAAATAAATTAACTAAGCTATGGGAATTTCTTATAATCTTATGAAAATATAACCAATGATTATGGGAAAGCGGAGTTATGTATATTAATGGTCATTCTTGTTTTCAATATTAAATCATAAGTGTGACGAAAATATGTAAACTGAAACAATATTAGGGTGCTCTATAAATCTAACAATCTTTAGGTGAGGTTCAAATTATATTATTTTGTTGGCTATAACACTTGAATCAATGTACAATCAACACTAAAATCAACACTTTTTAGTCTATTATAAATTTAGTTTCATATTTTACGTTAACATTTCTGTACAGTATATAAACGTATAAAATACAATTAAAATATTTATAGATAGTTTATTTTTCAATGACAATTCAAAAACTGTAACAAATAATTTAATTATGATTATATTCATTTATATACTGCACAGAAATGCTAACATAAAATACGAAACTAAATTTTCAATTGATTTAAATTTTAATATTATTAAGTATTATGGACAGTAAAATATTATAATCAGATTCCCTCTAAAATTTGATTAGACTTTGTAGGACACTAATATTACATATTGCTGCGTTCTTTGGCTATCCAATCCATATTATTGCGTTTCGCCATCCGCTCGCCAAATCCTGGTCGGGCGTGACCGTGTTCCATACGGCCCGAATCCAACACCAACTGGCATAACGCCCTTCCCTTAGATTTGTCATCTTTTACTGTCGGTACCGGATCCGAATCCTGTCCACTCCTGGGTCATGAGGATGTTCTGCGTGGCTGACCAGACTCGAGCAGTTAAGTCCTGAAGAGACGTTCTGAACCGATCACCAGGCGCTCGACCGAACCACTTGGTCTTCATCTCATCACTCGAGAGCTTGTCTCGCGGTATTGGTCACTACTGGACCTTCTAGCACAATGATGACGTACTCAAGTCCTTACTTACCGGAAATTATTTAAGCGGATTTTGTACCCCTATTCACCATTAGGTATGTATATAAATTTTACCCCTTTGAAATATCTAGTACTTGTTCTAGAAAACTTAAAAACATCTTAAAAATACATATTAGTTTGAAAATTTTCCAAATTATAGACATTTGTTTTATTGTATAGAAAAATAATTTAAGAAATATTTTTACAAATATGCCGAATGTAATATCCAGGCTGTTTAGCTCCAAATTTTCATCAATAAATGTTATTCAATAATAAACATGACAATACCAGCATGGTTTGTGATTTAAGGAAAAAAAATTCAACGATTACATCCATATAAGAATTATTATTATGATAAATTTTTAATAATACATTGATTAATAGTTAGTATAACTTCCATTAATGATTATGACTTCATTATATTTATCTTTCATAGACATTACTAACTGTTGCCATAGTTGAGGTAATGATTAAAATTTAAGGTATTTTCAATTTAAAAGCATAAATGTGATCAAAATGTTGTCATATATTTTGTAAGTGCATTGTATTATTTAACAGTTTAAGCAGATATGACACTCTTGTGGTGCATACCTATACGGCCTATCTAAGGGTACAGTGGTCAGGACTTATTTGAATGCTCTCTTGTGGTGTATACCTATTGAGCTGATGATATGGCCTATTCATTGTTATGTTAGTCCTCTATTATAAAAACTATGATAAGCATTATGATACACACTATGATAAGTCCTCTATTATAAAATACAATTATCTTTAACACTATTATTATTAACTACAATTATTATAAACAATATTATAACCTAATATAATAACACATCTAACACTTATGTTTAGTGTTCAGAATAACTGAATCTATATGCTAAACATTAACATTCAAGACATTTACATTTAAACGTGAAGCCTTTAGGCTATCACGTAGTATTCAGGTAATGGGATTTTGCTCTCCAGACAAAGACGCATTTGCGTCAATCGGCTTTAAGCCAATACTTATTTTCACACAAAGAGGAGGTCCAATGAGCCTCCAATCAGAAAGGTGATGGGATTACACTACCAATTAGGTGCACATGCGTACTACTATTATTAACTCAAAACTCAGAAAATTAATATTGAACTTTGAGAAAAAGAAAAGAGATTCGAGTTCTAGGTTATTGAACACATATTACTGATTGTATATTCTTTTGTTTATTGTATAAATTATGTCCTCATAACATTTGTATTGAATGTTTTACAGGATGGAATCATGAAAAATAGAGTACAATATTTAGCCAAAGTTTATACTCTTAACTTTCTAAAATATCCTACTTGTTCTGCTGTTGTTAGTGACATATTCACTAACTTAACAGAACAAGAAGTGAATGAAGCTTATTTATATAATTTTAAGATTATTGGAAGTTTTAGCAGAGTCATATACTCAGGAGAGCAATTCTGAAATTGAAAACAATTCAGAAAATGATTCTGATGTTTTAATGCCGGATTCTGGATCTGATATAGATTTCAATGAATTTGATCATGAAGAAATTTGGGATTCATCGATATCTGCCAATGCATCAATCTCATCTTATGAGAGCTTACCTAATATTAGGGACACATTTTGAAATAATTAATATTGTTGATGAAATTTTGACTGATAGTGGAGACAATACCGACGATTATGAGATAATTGATATTGCTGATTCAAGTGATAAACAGGAGGTGGAAGAGGAAGAGGAGGCTTTATTTATAACAAGCTTAAATGTAACTTCTTTTAATAGCCATAATTTATTAAATAGATCAAATTCGGAAATTAATGATGTTGATGATTTTTGGACCAATCTTATTTATGGAAAATTCGTTTCGTGGAATTTTTAATTAAATCATTTTTTAAATATGTTTTAGGAGGTGGACAAATGAAAAGTTGGGAAAATCCCCATACAACAACATTATAGAATATCATGAATGGTGGTTGGTGGTGATGGGGTGGAAGTGTGGTGCAAACGACTCTATATACAAATTTTCTTCGAAAGCCGAGTTTAAAATATTGATATTAATAAAATATTTTATTTTAAAAATTAGCATTAGTAAAATTTTTATTTTTCATATAATTTTGATATTATATAATTAAGTTTTTTTATTATAATTAATTTATTAAAAATATTTTATTATAAAATCATCAATAAATTAATAAATGAAACGATAAAATCAAATGAATTATTTAATTTAATATTAATAAAAATTAAAATATCATTTATGACGTCATTCTATGTAATTTGGTAACTCATCTCTTTATGACGTCATATTCGCACGCGGAAAAACGGCAGTGGTGGGACAGTGTGGGGCTATGGCCGAGTTGATTTTATGTTCGGGGGATATTTGTGTGCCTATATCACCAACCCTCCTTCTGATAAGCACTTGTATTATTTTCAATGCATCCACGTTGGATTAATAACACTGTATATTCGATTTTCTCGCAATTTCTCAACGCTCGTATATTATTTGATTCATTAGTATAAATTTGATATAAAACACTCCTGATGAACTTATGTTTTGTTGAATGATTCACAAATAATAATTCGATTTATGACGTCATATTCGTATGCGGAAAAACGGCAGGGGTGGGACAATGTGAAGCTATGACCGAGGGGATTTTAAGTCCGGGGGATATTTATGTGCCTATATCATCAACACTCCTTCTCTTATCTCCTAATCTTTTTGTATATTCAAATGTAGTGAGAAATCAAATTCAATTTTTCGGTAGAATAACAAACATTTTATTCAAAAGGCCAAAAAAATAAATTAATAAAACAAATAAAATAGATAATTGTTTTCCCTCCATGCATACGCAAAGAAAAATATTTCAGCGGGGTAATGGTTTTTCGAAACGTAAGGAGGATGTGATCTTATCATTATTATTCAGTTTGGCATAAATTCAAATTATACTGAAGAGAGATAAAGAATATTTTTGTAAAGATTTCAAGTTTTATATAAATACATTTAAATATTGAGTTTGGAATATTGTGCCTGTTGCATTTCATTAATATATTTATTAATACTATTAATGTTTGAGCTTTAGTCAATTAATTTGGATCAATAATGTTAATAATTATTTAAATATTATATTCCTAGGAGAAATTTGTAATCATAATAACTTCTTAAGATAAAGAACATTTCATTTAATATTACAAATCATTTATAAACACCGAAACAATACTTTTGTATATTTGATAAAATTGTTTTCCTTCACGTCTTTCTTGAGGCCAATTATACAATATGTCTCTTACATTCGATTTTAGTGGCAGGGTTGTTTTGATAACGGGCTCTAGTAGTGGCATCGGTGCCAGAACTGCTTTAAATTTCTCTGAAGCTGGAGCTCAAGTAGCTATCACTGGACTGGCAGTTAATACCATCCATTTAGAAGTGGTTGCAAATCAATGTTTGAAAATTTCTCCAAAAAATCTAAAACCACTACAAGTTTTGGCAGACGTTAGCAATAAAAATGAATGCAAACGACTTATTGATTCAGTAATTAATGAATTTGGAAAACTGGATATTTTGGTGAATTGTGCCGGAATAGCAAACATATCACCAATCACCTATAAAGAATATATAGAAATATATAAAAATATTTTCGAAACAAATCTAAATTCTGTCATATATTTGACTAATTATTCAGTCGAACATTTGGAGAAAACTAATGGCCATATAATTAATATCGCGAGTGTGACAGCAGTTTTAACCGTAAGAATATCTAAACGATAGTTAATATTTTCATTTTAATTTGTTTCAATGATAGTATGCACAGTTTTCCGCGTATTGTATGTCGAAATGTGCACTTAATATGTTTACTAAGTGTATGGCAGTTGAATTGAGTGGCCAACACATTCGTGTCAATTCCATCCTGTATGATTTAATTGATTTCTAAATTTATGATTAAATATATTTGATTTGCCCACAAGACCGGGTGGAATCAGCACTAATATAGGCGTAAACGATGCAATTGCGAGAGATATGATTAAAAGGCAAATTGGAAAATGTGCTAGATTATATCCTGTGGGCAGAGCTGGAAATGTAGACGATATTGCAAATGCTATAATATATTTGACAGCTAATGAATCATCGTTTATAACCGGAACAAATTTCGTGGTCGATGGGGGACACATAGCTGGCAATATTAACCTATAATTATAATATCTATAGTAAATATTTTTTTATATAAATCTAAGCAAATATTTTTATATTAAAATTGAATGCATTATTAATTTTCAATATTTAATTATTTTTATATTTTTTTTTGTATTGGTATAAATTATATTTTTTTAAATTGTTTTTTACGATTTGATTATTAAATAAATTGTCAAAATATCGTAGATCAATTAAAATTTTTTTTATTGTTTTGAAATATTCAATCAATAATTTTGATAAATTTTCAAAAAAATTTAACAATTTTACGAAGGCGATTTTTTATGACTGACCTTACAGTTTTAGAATATATTTAACCTTTCGTTTATACCGTGGCCGAAAACTTGGCTAAAATTAATTCAAAATTCAGTTAAAAATCCAAAAATAATTCAAATTAAATGTATTGTCAGGAATGCTTCCGAATGAATACGATTTATATTATGTGTGAATTTTAACTAAATAACTTCACATTAATCTAGTTAAATTTATAAATAGATATATCTTTAGGCCACGATGCATGTGTATTAAATTTTAAGAAGTTTGCTTAAAAAGTGCCGATCCCTTCCTAACGGCGTCCTTTCATAGCCGGCCAGAACTGCTTATGGTCTAAAGTTATGGGCAGTTAACTCGGATACCTCGAGGCGTTACTTCCCGTCGCTGGCGACCGGATAATCAATAAATGAAATATTTCTTAATTCAAAGTATATTAAATTCATCACACTTTCAAACCAAACTTATTCCTGACCCACATTTCCAATACAAAATAAAGTCTAATTAATTTTAATGTAAATAATATAATCACAAAAGTGCTTAAAAAAATTAAAATTCTTTTAATTACAGATTATTTCTTTTAATAATATTATATAACAAATGTATTTGCTTATTTACTACCAGAATATAAAATTTAGATTAAATTCTTATGCTAAAATCAATTTGTTAGTTGTGATCATGAAGAATTTTAATATTAGAAACGAGTGCTTTTCGTTTCGCGTTTCGCTTTATGTTAGTTTGATTAATCAGTTAACCTAAGCTACAAAAAGGTGAATAAGTTAAAAAACAGCTTCGGTTAAAAATACAATGAAAGGTATTTTAAATATTTTTGAGAAAATAAATATATTTTGCTATATTCTCCTAATGGCTACACGTACTCAATGTTTAATTAACTCCACTGCTATCTCAAAGAATTCTTAAGGAGTTTTTCAATTAATTTTGGATTTTATCAAGGAAATATATTTCAATTTGGCAACACTACATACGAATGCATTGTAGTGTATCTAATTATATGACCATTTAAAAATATAATATTAAATATGTTCTATAAGGGTAAATTAATTGAATAAATTGATAAAAACTCACTCAATCACTAACTATATAAAATAAAACAATAAAATCAAGAATATTTATAAATATTTTGCATTTATAATTAAAAAAATATTATATAAATTCACTTTTTCTTTATAATCAAGGAATATATTCCTTTTAAAAAACTTATCAGAGATTTGATATGTTCTTTAAATGTCTAATTATTGATATAAATGGCTTTGATTTAACTCTTTATATTATTTTGATATCATGTTTAATATACTTTCTTTGGAAAATTTTTAACTTGATAATTTTCAATATATTCTTTTCGGTAAATAAAAGTTTTGCAAATAACAAATGTATTGTGAATTGATTTATATATATATATTTAAAGGACATAACAGAGGATGCATTTAGAACAAACAATTACACAAGATTATACAATCCTGGTGAATTGCCGCCATTCTATCCAAACGCATGGATGCCTATTTGCGAATCTAAAGAAATAAAATGCAATGAAATAAAGGCAATAACTCGATTCGGCACTGATATTGTTGTATATAGAGGTATGTCGTCTGAGATCTACGTTATGGATGCCTATTGTCCACATATGGGCGCTAATCTGGGAATCGGTGGATCAGTTCATAACGAATCAATCAGATGTCCATTTCATGGATGGGTATGGAGTGGGACTGGTATTTGTTCACATGTATCGGATTATGATTGTGAGATAATTTGAATTAAATTATGTTATCGTAGTTTAAATATAATTTTATGTTGAATTAGGCATTAGTTCATCAAAACTACAAATAAATGTTTGGAAAAGTATAGAATGTAATAATAATGTATATGTTTGGCACCATTCGGATGGTAAAGATCCCGATTGGTATCCAAAACAAGTCAGTGGACTTGAAAAAGAGAATATTATTTGCCGATCAATGCTTTTTCATAGGACTAATTGTCACATTGCGGTGAATATGTTATTGAAAATATTAATTTCATTTTACAGTATTTTATAAATATTAAAGTTGTCATTAATTTATTTGTTGAAAACACTATATTTATAGCAGTTATTGCCTCAATATATAACTACTATATAGCAAACGAGGTTTTACTAAAAGATATGACGATTTGAATAATATTGATTTTCATAATTAATAGTCAGCACAGAATTCTTTTGATAACAACTTTTCAAAACAGGCAAATTTTTTAGTTTTGCCAATAATTGTATGATCTCTAATATAACCCGTTGTTTCGTGAACCTAACGAGTATTCGGAGGGAGAGGTGATATCCGATACGAGGATTAGTATTTAGTGTTTAGTGTTTAAACTGAAAAGTGTTTATATTCTCATTGCTTTTATTTATTACAATTTTACAGAACATAGGATACAAACAAATTATTTTATAATTCACGTTATAATTCACAAATTAATAATTGTTAGAAAAAATGCTACAAAAATAAAGTAAATTTTTATAAATTGAATAATAGAATATTCATAATAATTCATATATTTAATCTATCCAGCTAATAGACTACATTCATATTGATTCGCTTTATTTTACGTTATTTGAGTAATCAGTGAACGATAGCAATAAATGAGTTTTTATTTCAAACCGTAATTCATAGAAACTCTTTATAACAAAATTTATATTTCAAATTATTTAGTATTACTATTAAGCTTTCGGTCACTGATTACTAAAAAAATATAAAATCAATTGAATCATTATGAAAGTAGTGTATTAGCTGGATAGATTGAATATATCTTGAGTTTATTATTGACGCTGTAATGCATTACATAACTAAACCTAATATAGATTATTGTTTTTAAAAAATCTAATAATAGTTTTTATACTAATTTCTGGAATGATTTTGAATGCATAAATTTACTATCCTCTAAATCGACGTGTCATTCAATGAAACGTAGTCTGTATATACAGTGCGATTTACAGGTTTTGATGGACCAGAACTGTTTTATTTTAAATAATTTTTTAAATTCCAAATAATATATTTATTTAACAGATTTTTTGATATGCAATTGCAATGGAATAGATTACATGTGTATGGATTAAATAAAGGAATTGTTATTTAAACCTCATTTATACTTCAAAATATAATAATACAAGTATCAATTAACCAATAATACAAGTAATCTTAATTTTCAAAGAATCATTGTTTTCTTGAGGGCTAAGATGTCTTTCTAAAGGAAATATTTAAATCGCCAGATTAGTTTGTCACCTTAAATATTTAAATTCCTAGAATTTTTCTAATATATCAAAAACTCCGGGATAGTTTATAAGTTAGTTGAAAACGATCGTAAACAATTTCAACAAAGGTGTGTAACAGTACATGGATAAATATTTTTCTAAAAATATAAGCAAAATTAAATATGAAATTAAAGTAATATTTTAAAAGGATTGTTTTAAATGCAAGTTAAATTGCAAATTCAGAGACCATTTTACAAAGTATTCTAGAGGTTGTTTATTATAGCTCGATTTCTCCACGTGAACATTAGTTTAAATTACAATTTCTGTTGAACTGTGCTTACATTTTACTTTATTTATTCAGTAAATTAATGACTTCAAGTAAATCTCGTTAAAATACTAACGAAACTGAATTGTCGGATAAATACTAAACTTAAGTAGAAGTGGCACTGAATAGATGCATACCGTGTATAATTAGAAAGGTTGTCTATGATTTTAAACCTGAAATTTTTATCACTGCTTTCTGAAAAAAGGTAATTATAGAATCGATTCGGTCAAACAGATAGTAAAATATAAAATTATTTAGTGTCTGTTTTTGCATGCATTTAGTTATTTATATTTTCAAATACAAAAATTCTTTTTTTTCCGGGAAAATTTTCATATTAAGGAAAGACCCATTACAGGAGTAAGTGGTGAGAGCACATTCCTGAGAGATTTAAGGAAATATCGGAAGAGTTGGCAACACTACGTCAGATACTCTTTAGGAAAATTCATATAAAATTTTAAGAACATTTAGAGAATTACTTAAACTGTATTTACATAAGTAATCTTTATAAATTTTCAAAGAAAATGCGTTATTGAAAGTTTAAAACATATAGTTTTTTAATATTTCAGGACATATTTGAAAATGCAGCCGATTATGGCCATGCATTCACAGTTCACAGACCACCAATAGTTTTTGGCGACTTATTAGAAATTCCAACTTATTTTAAGCCAATAACAACTGTTTTATATAATGAATGGAAATTTAACTGGTATATTTCAA
>JAQFXN010003501.1:0-10864 GCA_034693365.1 Liacarus xylariae | reverse complement strand
AAATAGATTCATTGTTGTAAACTATTCCGCGCAATAATGCAAAAAAATAAAGCCGCTTTCCTACCAACATTAATAATTACCGAATAATACCATTGATATATCTTTTGGCGATCCATCAGATTAACTGTGAAATGCTGTGAAAAATCAAAACTTAAAGTGGTTTTTATAATTTATTTTAGAACAAATTTTTTTTCAATCATAAAAATAAATTTAGCGAAAACTTTTCGATAAATCATAAAACAATTGCCTTAAACTGGATTTCAAGAAATAATTTTATTTTTATTTAAAATATTTTCTAATCTTTTTTTAAAAAATAAATTAAATTCTCGAATGCACTTAATACTGATCATACAGTATTTTTTTTAAAAAAGATAACATGTCAAGTTAAATCCATTATTTATTGTTCATTTTATAATAATTAATATTCGTAACATTTATTTAATATAAATTCCGAATTCCTTCTCAATTACCAGTTTATTAAATTTGTTATCAGTTTGTGTGTCAATAAGTATTAAAAATAGAAATTTGATTTTACTTCAAAATTAATAACCAAACTGTCAAATTCAAGTTATAAATTTAAGTTACAAAGTTAATTAAATTTGAATTTCGTTTGAAGTTCACGAAAAAGCAACTAGCGAAATATACGAACATAATATGGAAATACTTTGTTATTTATAATTAAGAAATACTAAAATATAGTGTAGAATCGCAGTGATCTAAAATTTAGACTCTAAATAATCACACTTTGATTCAATAGATGAATATTTTACAATATTTATTAGAATTTATCTAATTTTACTTATATTGCAACTTAAATCTAATTCTTACAAGTTAGAAGTTATTAGTACCAATATAGAAATTCTATCAATTCTGTATATAAAAACAATTTTGGAAAGTTTTACTGTTAAATCTATCAGATTCAGATGTTAATATTCAATTTAACCATAACGAATATTGTACTCGTCTTATAAATCAATAAATGTGTTGTTCAGAACAAGTCAAAGGAATTAAAGCAATAAGTGAAAGAAAGAACGTGTTCCTGCTTTAAGCTTCTATGCTGTGCGCATACCCCAATTGACGCAAATATTGGGATATCTGGCTAATTATTTTTAATTCCGTAAACGAGTCAATGAAAAATATAATAAGCTATTCTAATTGTTCTAACGAAATGTTCCCCCATATAAGATAAGTAACAGCAGTATAATATCGTAAGCACTATAAACCACTTAACTGGAATTCTCGAATCGCAAATGTTGTTTTTTCTTTTGCCTTTATATGTTGAGATTAAACCTGTTGAATTACTACAATTTTGATTTAACTCAACTAGCATTTTAAAATTGACAAAATATTTCATTTATTAGAACTGATTGATTAGAATTGATTAACTGTATATTTGAGTAATTAAAAAATAAAATAAATGATAATTGATTTGAAACTAAAAAAAATCATTAAATCTATTATACAGTATTTTAAATACTGTATTTATAATATTATAAAATATAAAAAGTATTTCCTTATTTTACAATATATCGAGTGTTAAAAATGAATTAAAAGATTATCTCAGATAGCAAATCTTTCAATATTAAACATATTTGTCATTATAATAGTTATACATGTATTAAACCGATGTTAAAATCCCTTTAAACTTTTATAAGTTTTAAAAAGAATTTTTCTTTAATTAAAAAAATTAAATTAAATCAAAGATCTTTTTGTAAAGCGAATCTAATAATATATAAATTATTCCTCTGCGATAAATAAGCCGGCCCGATCCCAACTCTAGTGGCCACAACCGTGTCATATTTCGTCTTTAGTTCAGCGATGTGATCTGGGGCTTGAATCAGATAAGAGATTGAAACTCATATAGTTTATCTTTTATAAGTATATTCTCGATGAAAACAGCGAAATTCAAAGCTGTTGCTCATGAGTAATCTGATACATGGATATTTCAATCAAAACTTAGGAATATAATTTAAGATTTTTTAGTAATTTGGAAATCTAGCTACACATATACTGGTTATTAGCAGCTAAGTTAGAATGATTTATCAGACAATAAATTGAATAAACATTAGTTTCTCAAACTCCTCAACTCAAACGTCTATTTATAAAATAAAATTCCATCTGAATTGAAGTTATTTATCAGATACTTAAAAGATAGCCATAGCAAAGGGAGGATGGCCATATAAAGATCATCGGATCAGGGCTGTGCAGAGGAGGGGGTATTGCGAGATCACCACTTTCTAAGCAAAATACAGCCAAAGTAATCAATTAGGGGTATTTCCCATCTTAAATAAGGACGGCAAATTTTTGAAAAAATTACGTAAACTTTTCAGATTTTAGAGGGGGGGTCAAAAACACATAGGAGTGAAACTTTACTGTGAAATTTTCAAAAATTACCCCCTTATTTCAGGTTGGAAGTACCCCTAATTGATTACTTTGGCTGTATCTTGCTTAGAAAGTGATGATCTTGCAAAACCCCCTCTGCATATCCCTGGCTTGGATAGTCCCTTAGCGAACAAAATTTACTCAAAGAAGTGCACTTTTAGTTACCACTTTCACAGAAGGGGCCATTTCTCCATAAAAAAAAGTCAAAATATTCTGTGTAAATTTTATAAATTCTCTAATAAATGATCAAATTCTCTTAATTTTTTGTAAAATATGCTAAATTATTGTTAAAATAGATCATATTTTTAAGATTGTGTGAAAATTCCATGATTTCGCAATACCTCATCCCATACCCTCACATCAAAATGATGAGCAAAGACAGGGTTTAGGAAAAGAATATAGTAAGCACGGGAACTGTCACATGAGAGACATCATTGATGAGACAATACCAGCAATGGAGAAAGGAGAGAATTTCAGGGGGTATTAGTTTTTGGGGAAGCCAGAAGCTGTATTTCGATTGTGATGTCAAAAATATTGGAAAGGGGGTTCAAGGGAAGGTATTTGTCAATCATTCAATTCTATCAGAATTTAATTAAAAATGATATTATTTAACAGAATTTTGATTAATTCTGTAATTTCATAGAATTTGACAGAATTTATGCAAATTATGATGAATTCTGTATAAATCTAATAGAAATTGATAAAATTATATTTCGGCGCCGTATTCTCAAAATTACAATGGCAGGGGAGTACCTGTCCAACGAATTAAGGTGTATCGGCCAAAATCACGGAGTATTCCGGGCTGTATCCCTTTCCCCATCCCTGCACAATTCCATTGCTGGTGCCCTATTGTCCCCTAAATAGTACCGAATATATGACCTTCTAATAGACACACCTTTTGATTATGTGTATCCCTGCTATTATAGACTTTAATCTATTTTAAACTTAAGGTTTATTTAATTGTTTTGTTTTGTATTGTATTTTCGTATTATTTTTATGATAAAAACTATTAGTTTGATATTTGGTAAAATTCAACAAAATTATCTTTAAAAACTTCAATATTTTTAGAATTCATGACATTTAATATATTAATTATTTCGATCGAGTATTGTATAATTTAATTATTTTATCTCTGAATAAAAGAGTTATTTTTGATACAATCATCGATTGAATCACGAATTCAAGAACTATAGCATGAAATCTGTTAATTGAGAAAAGATTGAAACTTGAAAAGTGTTGAGGATATGTGTTCTCTACTATAACTAATATAACTATAATTGCAATCATAAACACGAACTCACATTTAATTGTTTTTTAAATAGAAAACAAAGTGAACAAAAAGTCTTACTCCTTAAAGAAATAGACAGGTGTTGTTAGTCTAACAGTTGGACTGTTGACTGACTAGTGAGAGGCAGAATAACAGAATTTTAGTGTTATTCGTTTTAATAATTATATTAAAAATATTTTCTTTTTCTAATGATTCTTAAGGTATTTTTCTAAAAAGGTTTAAGACAGGGATGCCCAGAGGGAGTCCAACCCGGAATACCCCTTGAGGAAAACCCTCTAACATTTCCCTCTATGGAGGGTCTTTAAAGGATTTTATTTTGTTACGAATAATATATTTTATATGAGAACTCAAATATTTTGCAAATATAAAACTCGAATAAAATTAAGCTCTCGGTCACAGATTAATCAAATAATATAAAATAAAGCGAAACACTACAAAGTTAATCTACCAACTGTGACAATTAATGTGTTTGGTTTAGTAGACTAAAGTTGTAATTAAATTATAATAAGACACAAACTTATTAGTCCATATTAAAAACTTATGTTTTCAACTTGTTAAGTTCTGTTCTCTATTCGATTCAATTAATTAATTTTTACAATATCTTAAGGATAAAAGATATGTTTGTTGTTTGTAAATATTTTGAAATTAAATGTAGGAGTTTTTACAAATTTAATTTATGATAAGTTAATATTATATTAATTTGGATTATTTCGATGCCTTACTCTAATAGCCCACACATTAAATCATGTTTTGCCCACACATTTACACAACTGAATACACCTTAAGAATTACGCTTCAGATTATAATAGTATTGAAAGAGACAAAAGTATACAAAAATATTTTAACCATTCATTCATTTGAGACACAATCTTAATGCTAAAGCATTGTATTATATATTCAAAGTTTTATCCATTGTTTCTGTCATTTTAGTCAAAAAACAAACTAAAGATTTCTTCTAATATTGTTTGTCAAATAAATAGGTCTATTGTCAAAGTCATGTACCAAAAACAGGTCCGGGAAGACTAGACGGCCTATCAGTTGGAATAAAAGCAGCGTTGAATGTGCCCAAAACCAACCATCTCGTCAACGACCAAATTAGAGGCTCAGGAAAAGCAACCTTTAATGCGGACGCTCTGGGAATCAAAGCAGCTCTGACTAACTCCAAGCTATACGACAACGACTATTCTAAACTGCACCGGGAGAGTATGGCCGGACACTTCGATGCCTCTGCCCTTCACATCCAACATGCGGTCAATCAAACCAGACTACAGAAGATCTATAAACACACAGGCGTTGAAAGTCGTATCAATGAATTCCTCGTGAGTTTAATATTTGTGATTAATTCTAATTATTCAATAAATTGGCAAAAATTCACCAAAAAATTAAGGATTTGGCCACAGGTGTCAAATATATCACATCTTTTCTTATTTAACAAAAACTGAGCAAAATTGGAGCGAATGAGAGCTAATGAAAAAATTGAAGGCTTTTTCAGTTAATTCAATGATGTGTTTCACTAGAAAATAGTTTTTCCTGCAATATATTGTATTGAAATAACGGTTTTTATTTCACAAATTAAAACCGAATCAATTCATTGATTAGTGAAGCGAATGGTTTTTATTTAATGAATAATTGTTTGAATAAAAGCCGAAACGTTAGCTTTATTGTACTGTCAGTTATATGCAAGGGGGGAGGTGGGTCAGCCAAGGATACGTTTTTTGTCAGGCTATAGGCTCTCCGCGAGGTACCCCTCCTAAACAAATTTTTAGGAAATGGCTTCGCTTTCAAAATAATTTGTAATATTTCAATGTTTTCAATGAGTTTTGCATTTACAACCAATAAATAAACTCATTTTGAACACGATTTCACTGGTTTTTTATGTGTTTTGTGCTAAAAAACTATAAATAAACCAATTTTTAGCAATATTTCACTGTTTTTAATAAGTTTTGTATTACAGCAATATCAGAATTAAAATCTATCACATTTAAGAACTCCTGCACTAATCAGGGTATGTATATAAATAAAAAATGCTTCCTACTAATAACATATAGCATTTTTATACATGCCCTGTTCTTATATGTGATAGATTTGTTAAGAACCGTAAATAGACTCACTTTGAATGTTAAAAAACCGTTTATTACATATTGTAGTCAAATAAATAGTTTTTGAAAACCCCCGGACCCCCTAAGTTATGTTTGGCAAAATTCGATATTTTATCCTCTCCTAGGCTCTCGCCAAAAATTACTTTCTAAAGTTTTGGACCTTGCACATCCCTGTGTATTGTAGTTTAACTTTAATATATAAGAATGCATTATAAAAAATAAGTGTAGTGTAGGGTCTATTGTTTGTTGAATTGCTTGTTTAGTCATTGTTTGCCAATAATTATAACTTAATGTGATAATCGGTTAAACAACTTTCTTACAGTTGGTTTCGTTTATCATTTCCTTATTTCTTATTCAGAAATAAACTAATTTTCATAATTGATTTAAACATTTATTTTATTCGAAAACATTTTAGTTTAATAGACAGGGTTAAGCGAGTTCGGCTGAGACATAGGGGGGGGGGGGTATTTTTAGAAAACAATCGGGGAGAGCAATTAGTGCATAAAATGAAAAACTCAAAGGAGGAGTAAGGTGAAAATTTAAAAAATGCCTTCGGCCTCAGAGATATGGAAAGTTTAAAACGCTCGAAGAGTATTTGCGGTTTTTGCCCATTTTTATCTCAAGTTTAGATGTATAGACGTAATGTTAATAAAAATTCTCTCAGGAAGGGGGATTCCGGGCTGGACCTTCCCTTTCACATCTCTGCTTCGGCTAAAAAGTCAGTGGAGGAACTATTTTGTAAAATTTTCGAGACTGAAGGGGTAACCTGTCAACCGGTAACTTGTAACCTTGGCTACTTCTGATATAAGAGTTATTCTTTGAATTAAACATATCCAAGGTTTTTTGAGGACCAAAACACCACCTTTTCATTATTTAATGGCGCTATTTAGCATCAAATCAATTTAATGTATTTTTAAGGTAGTATTACCTAATTATTTTCGAATTTTATTTCCGTAAGATGAAAGCCTTTTCAAAATCGCAAGGAGATGGTACCCAAAATAAGACAGAATTACCCTCTTAAAATGCTAGAAAGACACCTTAAATTAATTATTTAAGTAATTTCTACTCTGTAAGCTAAAAGGTGTTTTGACCCTCTATAAACAGAGTAATTGGCATCACATAAAACCCTTGGACATCTCTATCATAGTTTAAGTGAATGGATTATAGCAAACAATGATAAATACATTGATAGCTTCCACGACGATTCCCCGGGCACAATTCCTCGTGCGATTCGACAATTTCCCGTGTGATGATTACCCGTGGAACAATGCACCGCTTTAAACTACTCACCTATTACATTTGAATTAATAATTAAATTAAAATAAATTTTTAAAAATTAAAAATAGTTATTTATAAAATAATTTAACATTTCAAACTAAAAATAATTACAGTATATTTATTTAGCTTATTTCATTAGATTTGGTAATAAACTGAATGTGTAATTGTGATATCGAAGGGGGTATAGTCTTCTTATTTCCACATATTTTAGTCACATACTCGGCTCTCCATGAAGTTCCCTTATGACTATCATTTGGTCAAATATTAATAATTGAATAAATATTTTTAACATTATGATGCACATTTGAATTGTAAGTAATGCAATTAATAATAAATGGTAATTATTTCCCCCTAAGAATTTTTTTATCATAATTTGGGCCAAGGAGAATTGTACCCGGGAAATTATTCCGCTAGGAATTGTTTCGCGGGGAATCGTTGCACGGGGAATTGTGCCGGAGAATTGTCGTGATACGCATTGATAAATATGTGTTTAAATCACAATTAATTAGGGACTCTCGTATTCTTCAAATAATATTTGAATAAATTAGTTTTGAATTGACTTTAAATTAGGTTAAATATAGTTTTGTTTGATTTTGTTCTATATTTAATACAAGTGTTAATCTGAAAATAGCATTTCTTATTTTGGTTAATATTTATAACTTATAAATATCGTTCCTTTGGGTTAAATGACTGAATTAATGGATTGAATATTTTATACATTCAATTAAAAATTCATTTCTTAAACATTGTTTCAATCGGTTCTCATTTGAAAATCACTGATGAAATTGAAGTTGAATACAAAGCATCAAATTTTAGGAATAAATATTCAATTTTTATTCGAATAGATTTCATAACTAATCAAAATTCATAACTAGTTAAATTTTTTCAATTCAACTATTCAACAGTTTATTTGAGTCTATGTTTATGTTTTAGTTATTAATAATAGTTTTCATTGTTTTGTTAGCAAAAAAAAAAGTTTTTTAATCCGAAAAAAATTTAAATTTGAAAAGTTTTTCAAAGTTATTGAACTGAATCTTAATTTTTTTTCTCTTCAATTCTTCTTATATTAATTCTGTTTCCTATTTTGAATGAACTCAAAATTTTTAACGTTAGCACACAATCAATAAGTAATAATAAAAAGTATTTTCTCTGAGAATTTAGAACACATTGACTTATTTGGCTATTAATCCCACTCCACTCTGGATATGATTTGACGCTTTGGAGTTGAAATATATATAATAACTATTATATAAATATAGAAATTATTTGTGAAAACTATTCATTTATTAATTTAACACAAATAAAATCTAAAGATTTGACATTAATTCAATTCTGTCAATACTTTTTATTTATTTGTTTTTTAAACTCAATACAAGTATCTAGTTAACTTTAAAACATAGTAAGGAGTTTCGTTTCCAAACTTAATTTATTTCAAATAATTTTATCTAATATTAGAGTAATTGGAAATAAATTTTTTGTCATTAAATTTGTCCCAAAAATATAATTTAATTTAATTCTTGAAAAAATGTTGACTTTATAAATGATTGTTATACCGATTGAGTCGTTATACCGAAAATTCTTTGTTTGAATTAACAAAAACATACACAAAGACTTGATTTGTTGTGTTGAGCTCTACATAAGTAAAGCTAATAAACATATTTAGGTTGTCCTCAAGCCTTTCCATTGTTTGGTTCGTTACCTTCCGGGTCGAAACACTTAACGAAACTATTTAAATGATAGAAATGACTGATTCTTTTTGGTGACTTCTCTCCCATCCATGAACTACAATAGAACTAAAATTTGAAATAACACTTTAGGACAGGTATTATATCTTATATAACGAGGTATGTCTTTCAATTGGTTGCTTCGCTTCCGTATCGCATATATGTATACAAGATTTTCATTGTCACCCATTAAATACATGTTTAATAAGTATTTAATAAATTTAATAATTAATTCCAAACACTCGACTGAATTCAGTAAACTTTTGTCTCATTTAATATTTGTCATTCGTTTTATTTGAACTTCTTTTACAAACATTGTGTGCCATCCTATCAAACATTTTAAAATAGACTTCGTTATACATGTATAGCAAAGGTAACGAAGGTCAAAAACCTCGGGAGGGGGGGGGCTACAAATTCTCTGAGAGTCTTGGGAATGGTTGTCAGGGCGTACTGGAAGGTGTATTGCGAAATCACATAATTTAACAGAATTTGGTGATTCTGAACAAAATTTCGACGCTTTTTGAAAATTAGTAAAAATTTAACAGAATCTAATCATTCTCCACAAGAATTGCCAAGAATTGGCTATTTTATAGAATTTAGTGAATTTTTTATAGAATATTCTGACTTTTTTTTACTAATGGTGACACTTTAAGTGGTGAGGATAGCCAAGCTCGATTTGAGTGCTTTGTATGGACTAACTTTTCCCTATACCGTAATGCAAGTTGACCTCCCCTTCCACATCTCTGACCTGAAGGATAATTATACACATTCTATTCAATCTATTTTATTGTTTTGTTTAATTGCAAAGATTTTTGTTTTCAAATTTTGTTTATTACTAGTTTGTTATTAACTTTAAATATCATAAAAAGTGATTTAAAGATTATCAAAACTTTAAGTTATAGAATTGAATCTAGTTCAGACCGGGTCTCACTTAATTTAACCCTTGCAGGTTTTTAATATTCTTATGATTGCCACGCTTTTTTGTTTTTGGATTTTTTTGAGTAGTTTTTATTATTGCATTTATACAGTATTACATTAGTTCATTTTTGCTTGCAGGGGTTTGCTTCCAGGCTGCACTTGGTTTTAATAATTTTGATATTTTACCAGATTGTGTGAAAGCAGGTTGTGCGTCTCTGAATAGAACCTACCAGTGTACAGTATAAAAAATTAAGCACATTTAATAATTTAAAATAATGTACAAATTATGGATTTTTGTTTTATACCTAAGGATTTGCATTAGTAGTCAACCATAGTTTAGTATTATGTGACTCAAAAGATACATTTCGATAAATATATAGTATTTCAAATTAATTCTAAAATCCTATAAAATTATTTGAAGGCATAGAATAATCCAAAATTTTCAAATTGAGTTATCAAATTATTTTTTATAATTTATACTAGTCGAATTCAAAAACAGCATATGTTGAATTGAGGGGGAATGGGTCAGATTTGCGTTTTTGGATTAAAAGTATATATATAATAGTTATAATTAGTTTAGTAATTTTAGAAATTTCTATTCAATTTATATCGTAGTCCACTTAAATTAATATCATTAATGAACAATAATTTTTAACTACTTTTAATCAGAGTTTTCTTAATAAACTCAGACAACTATTTACGTTTTATTGTGGCCAATATTTAAATTACTGGTAATTTAATCGGCTCTTAATATGGAATAAATAATTTTATTTAGGAGAAATTTCTGACAAGTATTTTCTACTGTATGTCTTCAAAAAACCCTTATTTATTTTGCATTAACTCTCATTAAAATTTTGTTATTCATTAGTAAGATTCCATCATGAATCATTACTTATTATTATTATAAATTATAATTTTTATAAAAATAAATATTAAGCATTTAAAAAATAGTCCATGTATCGATTTATGTCTAAATTATTCTTCTACGGTAAGTGACCAGGTGAGCTCCGAGGTGATACCGACGGGAATCAGAACTTTATCATATGTGAAAGAATATTTCCATTTAAATTGAAAGCTTTTTAAAGAATGTTTTAGATTTTATAATGCATTTGTTTGCTTAACTTGAGGGAACATTTCATTAAAACAAGAACAATTAAAAAATAATTCAATGAAGT
>JAQFXN010003500.1:0-10864 GCA_034693365.1 Liacarus xylariae | reverse complement strand
AAAATAAAACATTATTGATTAACAATATATGGACAACTGAGAAAAGGCAGGATATGGTGTGCCATTTAATTTCTGGAAGACTGTATATGTAAATATAAGTACAATTTATTTAGCTTAATAATTAATTTAGATATAAATAGTATAGTTAAAGATTAAAATGCTAGGCATATAAATTTATGTTATTATCTACCAACTATTTTTAAAAATCAGACTTCAGAGGAAAAATCTATGTTTGTATTCTTCGACCTTTTGAAAATTGACTTTTTGAGAGTCAACTTTATGGGAATTCAAGCTTGATGGGTGAAACACACCTAGTCAAAAAAAATTGTATGCTATTATTTTATATCCTGTTGACAAGACTGAACTTAATTAGAAGTTAGGTTTGATAAAAACAAAAATATATTCAAGAAAAATTACATAAATAATAAAGTGGTTGTAATCACTTTCCGGAAATTCACTTGCCTGACACATTTTCCCACGAAATAACAATTATAATCGCCACAGCTTACTAACTACAAAATTTATTAATTGTTTTGATTTAAAAATTATAACCAAATTTAATTTTTATTAATATTAATATAATTATTTTAGAAAATTAAAATAAAATTAATATGTAGAAGTTCCTATAAACGATGCATTTCTACAGTAGAGTAGTTTCTTTGGCTTTTTATTTTATTTTTATTATTTACAAATTTCAAATCAATTTAGTTTTAATAATAGTACCAAATTAATGTCCGGAGGTAAACAGGGATGCCCGGAGGAAGAATACCTAAATAACTATCTAAATAACTGCAAACATTGAAAAATTAATGGGTTGGACTAGTGTGCTCTTAAACTTGTCAGTTGTGATCAAGGCAAAATAAATTGATTTGCTAAATTTCGAAACATTTAATAAGATTGATAGACAGAGATGGGTGATCGGGGGGACCTACCTGTTTTAGGGGACCCCCATCTAAACATTTTCTAGGGGACTCCACCCCCCCCTCCCGATATAAAAATTTTCACAAAAATAATTTTTATAATTTTTTGTAAAAATATGTAGTATAATTTTGTTTAGAGAATAGAAGAATCAGATACTGATGAATAATAACCAATAAATATGTTCTAATTTCAAAACAATATTTCAAAAATTAACTATTATAATTATATATTTTAGTTTAAAAATGATTAAATAGATTCATTAAATTAATGAGGAAATTGCAATAATTATACTATATATTAAAGATTAAACCAATACAAATGATAAGAAAACATTCCTAATTGATTTGTAGGTCGGAGCTACCTATATCCCTACCTGACCCCCTGTGAAAATTTTGGGGACCACCCATGACCAAAATCTTGTGGGCACTTCTAATTGATAGTGATATAGGAATTGCTCCCGTGTTAGACACTATTTCTTACAGTTTTATCTTGTAAAGACATATTTGCACAGTTACATAAAGAATTTAACATTATTCTAAATTATTTAAACAAATAATTTTAATACATTGACCCATAATTTATTAGAGCATTCAATATTCAATAAATCTTAATTTTGATTCAAATGTTTGAATACTCTATAGTTTAATTAGCAATACTGAAATCGAGAGCTAAAATAATCGAAAATACACTTTTAGTTCTCTATTTATATAAATATATTCTGCGAACAGATGTTTATATATTTTAAAATATTCCTCAAAAATGAAGTCTTACCCAAACTAAAGTAAACACCAGAAACAATTGATTTATGAATAATTTATGGAACAAATGGCAAACATTGATTTGCTCTTATACTGACTTAGACTAACAATTCTAATCCAACAATCATTTTCTGACATCAAAACCAAAAATAACATGAATTTTAATAATTTTTTTAAAAAAAGATTTTCATATTTTTCAGTTCAATCTATAATTAAATTTTGAATTTTATAATTTACAAATAATAGAGCGGACTATCGCTAGTAATTTTGCTTATAATGGATAGAGAATTAGGAGTCAAAAACGAATTTTGATTCCCATTCAATAAATGTTAAAGTACAGTTAAGAGAAATCCTAATAGAGAGGCGAGAATAGGTTAGACTTCACTGCATAATGTATTTCGTATGCACTAGTAATGTAAGACAAAACTCTCGATTAGGATTTCTCTTAAGTGTACTTTCATTTAATCCATTGCTCGCTTTTCTATGCAATTTTACTTTTATTTACCCCTTCATTATAATGAGAGACTGATTGGGGTCTTCATTGTTAGCTATTATAGTATATGATATAATATCATAGCATAATTTTCTATAAATAAGTGCTGAACTTTATGTAATTTCATCTCTTTTTATTGTTTATGGCTGTAAGTGATGAATGAAAACTTTTGTCATTAATGATGAAATTGGGTTTATTTTCTTTAAAATCGATTTTAATTCAGTAATTCATTTAATTATCTGAAATAATAAATAGATATAAATCTCATTAAAGACTTTTTTAAATTTGCAAATTTAAAAACTTATGGGCAAGTTATATCAAATATTTAATTTATTAATCGTTACCTTGATACAGTGATGTTGAATGTCAGGGGTTATGGTTCATCTATAAAAACTATGGAAGAGTCAGTTTAGATTCTAACTGTAGTTAACTTATCTAATCTACCAAATTAAGATTGAAATGAATTTTGATGCTTCTCTCTCTCTCTCTCTCTCTCTCTCTCTCTCTCTCTCCTTCTCCCTCTCTCCTTCTCCCTCTCTTCCCTCTCCCTTTCTTCCTTCCTTCCTATGCCATAGATTTATGATAGAATGGTCATCTAGAAATACATTAAATTCTAGGGCGCAATACCCTGACGGCAACACTGTTTTATAATGAAAATCTTTTCTAATTCTCAGACTTGCAGAGCATAACAATAATTGAGTAAATAATAAATACTTGTTGGTTAACCGTATAATCCAATTGGAATTTTTGCAAACCACTGATACAGTATAACACTTCTCTGTTTAATAAATTACAAATTGGATTTAATATATTATTGTAATATTCTGTAGTACTCAGAGACGAACACTCGAAAATATTTTACTTGACTCCCAATTGTTTGAGTGTAAATATAGAGAACATGAAATGTTAAAATAGCTAACTTTGCAATCGATAAGTTTGATATTAAAGAGTTTGGACATCGCTGTGTAGAATAAGAGCTGCAGTTAGAAAATGAGATAAAAGTGATGTTTAAATATAAATCAGTGTTTTTGAAGTTTGCATTCATTTGTTGGCAAACATGTGTCAGTTTTTGTTAGATTCGTGTGAATCAGAATATTTATAGTTTTGATACAATTCTATGATATTCTTTGTGACAAACGTTTAAGTTTATACTCAAAATCCTTTTCAATTTTATTGCTTTATTTTGAATATACTTTATATATAAAAAGAGTAAAACTTTTTTTACTGAAAAATCTGTCAAATTCTTATACAATGCTTAAACTTTATATAAAATATTTGATGTAAAGTCAATATAGTTGTGAATAACTTTATATATGAAATCTATTGAACGACTTTATATATCTATAATTTAATAAGAGATCAAAATCTGGATGTATTTGTGTATTTGTCAGTTCATTTGCAATTTCAAACATTCTTTTTCTTTTGATTTATTATAGAATTGCGATTAAAGTATTATATATTTATGTCAAACAATACAATGGAGTTTGAGTTCGTATGTAAACTAATAGAAACTCATTTCCAAAGACAACATTTGTCTCCGTTATGTCAAAAGCAATTATTGATTTTAAACTAAACATAAAGAACAAAGAGTTTCCAAACTCTTCCCAGAGTTAGCCAACCCTTTCCACAATCGGAGCCATAAGTGCAAAATCTATTATATCAACGATATGTCACTTCTTTCCCCTAAATTGACAAAAACAGACTTTCAGTTCTGAATCGCTTTTTTAAAAAATGTCTTCAATTCCGCCATAATTTCGATTTTTTTGAGATTTTTATTCAAATATTTGCTAACTTTCGACAATCAATAATATCCGTCAAAATTGGAGTTTTCTGTTTGCGATTCATATCTAGAAGTGTTGGAAGTGTTGGCAAAAGTCATGACTAAAAGATTTATTCGAAAACTCGAGCTTATTATTGATGGCTTTCATCAAAACTATTTCAGACATAAATCCATTACTCCTTCTATTCTATAATCTTCTCTTAAATTACTATATATTTTAGATTTTAGTATTTTTTATGTCATTTATTTCATTTCCATTTGATTGAAACGATTTTCATAAAATCAAATCAATTTTTGTTGTATTTAAGCTATAATTAAATAAAGTAGTGATTCATTCATATACTCATCCATTCATTCATTACAATCGAGATTTCGATTTCACACTATATTATTATGAGTTAAACCATGTTCTCTACCAATAGGAGGCAATTGAGGCAAACCGTACTCTACGGGCGATGACTACCAGTCTATGAGTCATTGCAATAGATTTAATGTCGAGACTATTAGTGAAGTGAGAGGCAAAACCTTATGCCTAAAGTGACCTAAACTTTCGCTTAATTGACATTTTCTGCTGAGTATATCAAAGTCAGTGAAAACACGTTTTGTCTTTGATTTCATTATCGATGAAAACCAATGTTTGCACTAATGAACAAATAAGACATTAAGACGTTTACTACTAATCTATAACAAAAATTATTATTTTTATAATCCATTTGCGATAATATTTAAAAGTTTTAATTAATTTATGCTAACTTTAGAAATCAATTTAAACATTTAAACGAAACGTCTCAATCAAATTATTAAAAGAGCCTCAAATGTGCCTCAAAGATTTCAAAATTCTAACTGACACTTTGAAAATTTAAATGGTATTTTGTTTATACCCCCTGTTATTTACAGTATATTACTCATAGGTACTCATATATTCCTAATATATACTATAATTCCACAATTTAGAAAGTTCAGCATTCCATGATTTGATTAGAATAACCAGAAAATTAAATTTGAACAAGATATTTCAATGAATCAAATCCTCCATTTTTAACTATTTGTAATGATGGTTTTAATTTATTTTCTTATGAATCGATTGAATCTTCCTAGTTTGAGTTTAAAATAATTAATTTATTACTTCAAAACACAATTAATAATTGCTTAAAATTTTTATTTTTAATTTCTTTATCATTCATTCAACAGTAAAACTGATTGTTTAGTGAAAGTGAATAAAAAGAGAAAAGACTATTCATTTTCTCGAATCGTTAATTCTGTGTTTGCATTCAATGCATTTCACTCTTTATCTCATTCTTTCAATTTTCATTAATTTTTTCTTTGTTAATGTAAGCGTTGGATCAAATGATGCATTTAAATAGCAGTCTATTTATTTCAAAACCAAAGGTTTCCAATATTAGTGAATCCTATAATAAGATATTTTTTCTTTTCCGCGTCTCTGAATTTTAATTTTATATTCGGTTTCAGTTCTAAAACCGAGTAATTCATTCTTTTCTATTTAGATCTGAGATTATATGAATGTTTAAACGAATTCCAATTTTCTTCATATATTTGTATTCTCTTCTATCGCTTTCCAAATTACAAGTTATACTCTAACTGTTTGAATACAGTTTAATATTGAGATTGGAATTAAAGCTGGCACAATTTCCAATACTCCAACTTTTGTGCTTTTATAGACAAAACGATTTTTAGTTTCAAAGCACTGGTTTAGTAAACAAATTTTCTTAAATAAATTCATCAGGGGTAGTCTTATTGTTGATAGTTATAAGAATTCTAATGAATTATTCTGAATTTTTTCTTTTATTCATTGAGTTATTAAAACTTTTTTATACTTTTTGTGTATTAGAGAAACTTACTGAAAAATAGCTAGATGCTAAATTGTAATCTTTTTCTTTAAAGAATAAAAATTCATTCATTTATTCATAAAATATAATGGATAACAAAAGTTAATAATTAAAACACCCTATCAGGGATGGGCAAAGGAAAAAATTTCACGGGGGTATTGGGTTTTGGCGAAGCCAGAGAGGGTATTCCAGGTTGTGACGTCGCAAATTTTGGAAAGGGGGAGTCCAGGGGAGGGTATTTCGCAATCGAAAATTTAACAGAATCTAACAATATTCTACAAGAAATTGACAAAATATTTTAAAGAACTAAAGCAATTTCTATGGATTTCACAGAATATTCTGACTTCTATGATGCAAAGTTGCATCCTGTACCATCTCACCAAAATATGAGGAGGGGAACGATGCACCAAAGCTGCACACCTTATATAGAGATATGGAGATTCACTTTTTTGCTTGGTGGTATTCCGAACTCTATTTCCTACTGCTTATCCATACAAAATCCAATCAATATATAATTTATTTGTATTTATTTATTCAACATTTGAGGCCAAAAGACATTTGAAGAAAACAAACTTTCAAAGCATCAAAATTATAAAGCAATTGCTTTTCGGATGACTTAAATGAGATATTTTGTGCCGATTTTTTATGAAAATCAGATGCGTTTTGCTATTTTGTTGTTTTATCGCGTTTTTATCATTTTTCCATAACTGCAATGAATTGTTCGTTTTGGGCATTTTGGTGGAGGAATAGGAAGGAAACAAATCGAACGATGCATTAGTCTGTTATCGATGTAGTACTGTATGGGAAGAGAGTTAGTCTTAACAACAAAAGTCTAATATATTAATAAACGGCACAAGACTTTTGTTGCTGTCATTCAATAGGAAAAAACATTACTTAAATTAAATTAAAAATATTATTGCATTTAAAACGTATAAAATTTCTTTTGGATGACTCTATGACTCTATTTTACCGTTAAATGAGCTGTCATTTCAAACTGTTTGATATATTTAGGCGAATGAGTGAACATAACGTTCTGATAACTTATTTTTTAGAAGAAAAAAACTAAATACAAACCAAAGTCTATAATTTACATAACATTAGAGCAATTTATGCAAAATATTTTATTTAAGTCAAAAGATGTTTCAAAAAAACTAAAATGTAATTTAAATTTTAAAATTCTATCCGAATCTCGTCCTCCACTCAAACACTAATAAGTAATAACTAAATGAGAAAATGTTTTACTGTATAATCGAAATAAGTTTGATTAGTTATACAATAATAATACGATTTGAAAGCGGAGTAACTAATAGGCCTAGTGTATTTATGTTGCCTATAAATCTTAATATTCAGTATAATTGTAAATTTAAACATACAATAATAGGTGGTTTAAAGAATAGAAGAAATCGATGGAAGCTACGATATGTTAAGCAATATTTTTTTATACTATTTGTTTTGAAATCTTTTTACTCCTTAAGAAATTATGCTGATATTATATAAAGCTTTGCTCTAATACTGTATTTTCAATCAAAGTGGCTAGTTTTTAATTAACTTGTCTCAACTATTTATAATTGTTTTTAATTTTCAATATACTCTGTACTGATTGTTTATTTGTATCTGTTCACTTTCTCAAATATTAAGTTCAATGACCATGATAAACATATGCGTTGGACTAATATTGAATTATTTAAGTTGCAGTCATGAATTACCTGTGAAACCTAGTTATTCCTAAATTAGTCGCATAGCTTTTTTATGAAAGGATGTTGTTATTTATTTCTTTGTTAATGTTTGATAAAATGTTTATTAGTTTTGAATTATATAATTTTGTTGAGTTTTATTTTTTCTTGGAATTTATGTGTAATTGATATACCAGTCATTAACTATTATTGTTTTATGTGTTATTAGATTATATGTTAAGTGACAGCTATTTCCCGATTTTAATGAATGAAGAGTTGACAACTAATAATTTGGTCATTCCTTTTTCAAGTTAGCCCTTTAATTGAATTACATTCGTCTATAGACACGTTTGAGAATCGGTGCCACTGTTCGCTCGATTGGCCGATCAATCCTATCGTACTGTACTAAGTGTACGAAATATTCTAAAACTATGATATAAAACAACAGATACCAGAAATTTCTAAAGTGGGTTTTGTAGCCCTACTATCCATTAGAATTGGCTATAATTTTAATCCCCTTAGCTTATCTCGTCTTTATTCTAGCAACTTTTAAACAAGTCGTGTTGGCATATTTTTAAAATTGGCAAAAAAATGAGTTTTTAGACCATCAGAACTATTTTGTAAATAATATGAAAAACATGAAATCCTCATAAGAAAATGTTAAGGAGAAACCAAATTAATGAATTTTAAGAATAATTTGCAAAAATTACCTTTCTAGTGTTTTTGCCATAAATTCAAAAATCACATTTGAATTTCTTTTTTTACTTAAATCCCAAACCATGATGCTGCTATTGACTTGTTTATAATTGAATAGTGAAAATCTGAAGCAAACCTGGGCATTACACGCGGCATGTTTTAAATGATATTTCTTGAATGGTTTCATCATGCAATAAAATATGTCCAAAAAATGAACAATTTTCAGATTAAAATGCATTTTCAAGGTGTTTTTAAAGTTCTCTAGAATAAATACTAGATATGTTAGAGGGTTAAAATTTATAGCCAGAGCTAATGGTCAATAGGGCTATAAAATCCACTTTAGAAATTTCTGATATCTGTTGTTTTCTGTATCAGCTTTAGAATATTTCGTACACTTAGTATATGTTATGCTTATCTCTCACTTCAATTCATTGTATCACCAAATCTATAGTATTTTCAATTTCGCTTCACTTTTATACGATTCTATTCTATTGCTTAATGTTTACACAAATCCTTTAGTTTACTCGACTATAACTGATTTATTGATCAAAAATTCAATTTTTCTTTTCAAATACAAATTCAATTAAAGTCTGTATTTTAATAAGAAATACAATACAACAAAATTGATGACATTTTTTCCAATTTTCAAGAACTAATAATTCTTTTAAGATTAAACAAAATTAGCTATAAATTTGTTTTCATAAAATTGTAATTTACGTAAAAAATTTAATTAAAAAAGTCTAGAATTGTATTTCACAATTCTAGTCAAAGAATAAAAACTTAATTACTGTTTAGGAAATGCAAACCACATTTAAAAGTCTCGTTAGTATAGCATAAGAATTAGAATTTTTGCTTTGAAACCTCAAGTAATATAAGTTTTCTTTACTAATGGTGTCGCGCATTCACTACGGTTTGCGAATATATATAAAAAATTACTTAATTAGATCACAAATCCAGACTTTAATTACTGCCAAAGCTATGCATTAAGTAAATAATATTAAGATATGTGACAAATGCTGCGCTCAAATGGATTCCTGGATTCAGAATTGTTTTACTGTTATGTCTGAGAAAAAATGATTTAATTTAGAGAATTATATTACTTAAGTCACCCAATCTGTAAAACTAATATTTAAGGGATGAATGACTGAACTCAACAATATTTGATGCAATGCTTATACAAAAGTTTATTTGTCTGAGAAATCGGTTACCGAAAGAATTCTCTTTCGACTATTACTGGTATTCAAGTTATTCTTTTGAAAGTCCAATATTTAAGTGCAAATAAGTTGAGGCAAAAGCAAAATTCATTTCGACAATAATGAGAAGCTTTGCTCTAATATAGCACTACTTGTATAGTAGTGTAGGATATAATGCGTTTTGTTCATGACTTACGAGTCAAAGTCAGTCCTTATATTTGGCACTAATAATGCCATTATATTATGCACTTATATATAGTGAAAAATGAATTGATATCAATGGTATTTAACGCATTTTTCTAATGACCCGTTCCATCCAGTTATGAGTCAATGATTGAATTTTTTATTTTATTATTACTGTTGTGTAAGCGCCAGCTCTTACTGTTGAGGGTCCCTGAGTGCGGATGAAAATATGCGGTTTTGTTAATTGTAACACCCATTGGGCCAAACATGTATTCCACAACTCCAAGGGTGCGCTCCAACACCCAAATGATAAATTGTGCGGTCGAACACTCACTCATTCATTCATTCTCGTCACCCCTTATCCTTTCGGGTCGGGTTGAAGGTCGGCAATGCACCTCATTCTGAGTCGGTTCAGAGGACAGGGAGGAAAGCGCGCGTGTGGACAAACGGGAAGAGGTCGCGGAATAGGAAGAGGACGAAGACCCAGGGCTGTGACCAGAACAGTACCAAAGAGAAGGACCGAATCAAACAAAGAATGTGTTTTTGAGGTAAAGGTCCCAAAAGTTCAAATCCTTTCTCAGAATTGAACCAAAGGTCGACATAAACTCAATCCAAAAACTTTCCATTATTTTGAGTTTAGATTCAAAACTATTTTCACTGCATTTTTGTTTTTCTCATTTGTCTTATCTTTTTTAAGTCATCCTTAATCTCAGACTTTAAACTCAGTTTTGGTTATAAAAGGAAAAAATATAAAATTGTTTTTCAGTTGTTTTTTGGTCCTAATTGTCTGCAAATACTTGTGTTATTTCGGGCCTAAAAATGTGAATTTATTTTAATTTTGTTGCAGAAAAATAAAGAGATATTTAATTAAAAGTTTTAGAATTGTTTTTATTTAATTTAAAGTTATTTTTAGGACTTTTTTTTGTTAATTTGTTTTTAATTGACGGACGAAATCATTTAGAGGACTAAAATCAGGACCAAAAGGACGAAAATACTTAATTTAAAGGACGAGCCGTTAGAGCGAACCCCCTGTTGGACCAAAACCCCCGGTCCAGAAGCAGTACCGTATCAATTCACTCCTATCCGTCACCCAATTCTGGATTCCGGTCTGAGACAAACCCATACGATCGCACAACTCTTCTATGTGCGATCTCCACGTCCTCCTGGGTCTCCCTCTCGGTCTACGGCCTTCAGGCTGAGACAAATAGACTCTTCGCGGCAGTCTATCTGCAGGCACTCTCAGCACATGTCCGAACCATCGCAACTGTGATTTCTCGACCCTGAGAAGTAGCGGCTCGATGTTTAGAGATTCCCTGATGG